>BMAV01002674.1:0-83011 GCA_019973955.1 Trichonephila inaurata madagascariensis
GAGATAAAAAATTTCCCTATATGTTTTAATTGAAAAAGCAATTTTTTAAAAAATTACAATTTTACAAAAAATTTTAACACTTTTAAAGCCAATTTTAATCATTTGGGCCCGTGTCTGTTTCGGGAATCAAAAAGGTTCCCAGAGGGGTTTCCCGGGTTTAAAAGCCCCAGAGATGAAAAAAAAAGAACAAATTCTTCTAATTACTGCTTTATATCTTGAAAGTGTTCCTCGATATGTCTCATAATTGTCTGTCTTGATATAATTTAGTCTGCTTTCTTTTCAATGTTCTTATTATCTAGAAAGAGCACAAACATTCGGTGACAAGGCTCAACAATCCTTCTATATCAATGAAGGGGAAAAAAAGGTTCTATTTTTTTCGTCAATGCTGAGCAATTACATATGATTCTTCTGTCATTCACAAGTCTTCACAACATACTTTAGCAAATAAATTTTGTCTTTGGATTTTTTCTTTTTCTTTGTCTCGTAATTTTTTCACAATTCAGATCCAAGAAGAAACTTCATTTTTTTTTTGTTCCATGCAAGTGTATTATATAGTATCTATGTTAACATAATGTCTCCTATTATATGAAAATATACTTTCACAGACAAAGAGAAACCGTTTTCTTGATAACTTTGGTATAAAGAGTTACTCATTTTCCCCGCCATTTATTAAATTCATGTAACTGTCACTTTATGATTCTTCACATTATGGATTCTTTTGGAATCCATAGGGAAGTTAGTGGAGAAATCTACTAATATCTGTCTTGTTCTTTGAGACTGATAGCATAAAATCCTCGAACTTCGATATACGTAACAATGTATTTCAAAACAAGAGCTATTTGTTTTAGTGAAATTAACCACCTCTTAAAATGTGTGACTACTTTCAAAACTCTTAAAACTCTTCTTACTTAAAGATCGTATAAATAATTTTTTTAATATTTAGTGTCCAGTTGAATTAAAATATACATATAAAATTGTTAATGAATATTACTACGAGAAAAAAAAATTTAAATAAATTTTTTAACCAAAAATGATGAAAGAAAGATATATAGTTAAGGCATTCTTCTTTAAGAAAAATGATTTTATAAGTATAATAATTTGCATATATTTTACTAGAACTTCTGTGCAGATCCTGAACTAGGAATTTTGAAACAGAAAATTTATACGTGGATTAAGACCTATTTTATTATAACAGAGCAAATAAATTATAACAAAGCTGAATTAATATCCCATTAATTGATCGTGACTCTAAAAATAATGTGAATTTTGGAAAACATTTAGTTCAACCCCAGTATAGAACTCCTAGCTATATAGAGAGAAAATATTATTATTAAAGAAGAATTTTTATTAAGGTGTCCGACTACGCGTTCGGAACCGTGATTTTTATAAAAAAGCGCATAAATGGATAATTTTAATGATATTTAAAGTCACTCAGATTAGAATACATACATAAAATTGTTCAAAGGCCATTTTGACAAAAATTAACTTAGAATAATATTTCTTCAAAATGTTCTCCTTCCGTGAAAAATGCATCTGTTATAATAATATTTTGCCTGTATTCAGCTCAGACCTCTCTACAGAGGCTCAACTAGAATTTTTGAAAAATTCACTTTATTTTCAGAGTTACCACAAATTAAGATAACTATTGGCGTTTTTTTCTTAAAATTGCTTCCCTCTGTTGTCGTAAAATATGGATAAACCTACTTCTAAGTTATATATTTCAAAATTTCTAATTGACCCTCTGTAGAGAGGTCTGAGCTATGAACATGCAAAATATTATTATAATAGAAGCATTTTTAACAAAAGGAGAACATTTTTAAAAGAGTATATTCTAAGTTAATTTTTTGCCAAAATATTGTATTTAAATAATTTTTTTTTATCAAAATGTCCTTAAAAAATTTTATGCATTTATTCTAATCTAAGTGACACTATATATCATGAAAATTATCCATTTATGCGCTTTTTTTTGCAAAATCATGGTTCCGAACGTAGTCGGATACCTTAAATTAGAAGATTTCATAAAATATGTCATTCGTCCTTAATTTTTTCGCTAAAAATATCATTTACCGTAAAATCCGGCGTATAACGTGCACCGCTGTATTACGCACACCTATACTTTTAAGCTGTATTTTTTTTTAAATTTGAGGTATATTCGCCAAACAGTGCGCACCCTCTTTTTGACGAAGGAACTTGAAATGTCCCTATGCACTGCTCTAAATTATTAAGCCGAGGTGTTATCCCAGAAGGCTTTTGAAACATATTTTTTTTTTAGAATTACCATTCGAGGCTCATAAGATATGTCATTTCTTTACAATAAATAGTATTTCGATGCATGTAGAAGTCTTAATTTTCTGTCTTTATGCTCATCCCTTTTTTTTATATTTAAAGCTTTCATTTTTATACCCGGTATATAATGCGCACCCGTAAATTTAGGTCTTATTTTTGGTGTTAAAAGTGCGCGTTATACGCCGGATTTTATGGTAAGTATTTTTTATTGCAATAATATTCTTAAAATATATATACAGTCGGACCTCTTTATAACGAAGTCACTAAATCCCGAAAAAAAAGTTCTTTGTAGGGAAAATTCGCGATATAGAGGTTAGTCTTTTAATTTTCTTTATAAACCACTTAAAACAAGTTTTAAATTCAAAAACACTATTTTTTTAAACTACTTATCCACACCTTTTGTATAAATTAATATATATTTATTTTATATATCTTTATTTCAAAAAAAGAAAAAAAAGAAAGAATAAAAGAAAAACCGCAAGAAATTTTTTTGACGCCTTTATCCACTCTCTGAAGAATTAAATTTTTTTCTTTGATTCTCAAGCACTTACGTTTAGACATTTTTGAGTTACGAGAAATGAATTTACCAGTACGACTGATCAACAACACAAATAAATAGTTCAAGGACACGAGACTCCATTGATGGTAAAAGGGAATAGTGAAGATGTTTCCAGTGAACTGGAGAATAAGGGTTAAAGGTTACACTTCTTGGATTAAATGTCCAGAATTCCATCCTATCAGTGAGTTGAGCTCCAAGTAAAACCGGTTAAAGATTTATGACTACCATAAAATGTGTTAAAAGAAATAATAACTTAAAATTTCCAGAAATAGTTTTAAAACAGGAAGAAAAAAAATTGAATCACAAGAAAAAAATTCGTTATATAGAAAATTCACTTCACTATTGGGAGGTTATTTTACGAAAAAAATCGTGAAATGTTCTTGGTTCGAGGAAAAAGTTCGCGATATAGAGGATCGCTATATGGAGGTTCGACTGTATATGTATATTCTAATTTAACTGACACTAAATATATATATAAAAAAATCATTTATACTTTTTTTCAAACTTACGATTCTGAATGTAGGCATTTTAAATTTGATTTAATGATTTAGATCATTCCATATAAGTACTTTCATTTCTTCCTCATATTTTTAGTCATGTCCAGAGCATTCTTTTCTTTCGTCTTTTGAAACAAGTTAAACACTTCGAAATACTTTATTTGAAATTGACATGCACCAGAAATCTTTGAAAACATCAGAAATTTTAAATAATCTCCTAGCAGACGAAGGATAAAAAATCAATTTCATCAAAAATCAAAATTACTTAGGCTCCCACATTCACCAATAACAAAAAAGGGGAAAAAATATTATGAAAATACATCAAGTAACCTTCACAGACTTCGGAATTTTCAGAGGGGTCACATTCTAACAGCCACGTCTTCGGCAGCGAGAACAATATATCGATTTCTGGAATTCTCGTGGGTAGAAGTTTTCAAAGTTTATAGACTCACAATTGCTCTGGGGAGTACTTTTGTAGATTCGAAATGAATTCCAAGTCGTATAGCTTCGCATGATGTAGAAAATGTCGATCTTAAAAGTCAGTGAGGCATGTAACGTTAAGATTAGAGATTTGAAGGAAAGGGAAAAGAACTGAGTGTTTATTGCGTAGGCTGGTCTTTTGTAAGGTATTGAACTGATATTCGGAAATAGATTTTTGATTGAAAAGGTTGGAAAATTCTTGCTGAGTTTGTAAATGCTAAATGCTGCTCAATGTTGGATTGATGCAAAATTATTTTTTTTTGGTTGAAAAGAGAAGAAAATGTTTTATTGAATTTGTATACGTAAAAATTGCATATTTTGAATGTCTTAAATAAAATTGCTTCTCCCTAAATATTATTTTACTTTTTTTGAGTTTCAATATTAGAGCACATTTATTTTAAAAAAAATGAATATCGAAAATAGTTTTTTATTTTAAAATTGTAATTTTAATTAATTGAAATTCAGAATTTAATTGAAATTTAGAGTTACCGATAAAATATGGTAATATTAGTACTACTAAGATAATTTTTTGGGATAGGGTATGTATATATATATATATATATATATATATACATTGATTTAACAAGATCAATTAACCAAATAGGTACATGCGAGAATTATCGAGCACATAAATCTGAAGAATCTAAAATATGAATAATCCAATATCAGAGCCTTGCAATTTTGAAAGGCAATCAAACAACAAAGATGGCATCTGTGCTGTTGACCCATCTCCAAGTATTCAAAACTCACAAACAAGGACTTTTGATGAACTTATTATAGCCCTTCTGCACGATGGATTGCTAGTTACAAAATTTGAACTATCTGACAAAAGCAATGATGACTATTTTCGGCATAGTGATCATTCGGCTACCGAGATCACTTTAGATTATTTACCGTATAATCCGGCGTATTACGTGCACCGGTGTATACCGCACGTATATTTTAATGCATTTTTTAATTTTTAAAAGTATATTCATCGTAAACGTGCGTTTTGTCAACCTACTTTTATCCACGTCTATATATTTATTTATTTATATATTTGTATATTTATTTTTTATTTTGGTGGAATTTTCAATCGTTAAAATACTTTTTAAAAAGGTTAATTTGAGCTGAAATTTTATATACGGGACCCTTTTGATGCAATACAAATTTAACTTATAAAAAAAATTAAATTTTATTAAAACAAAATTTTTTAAAAAATTCAAATACAGCCAGTTGGCGAATAGGCCCCTTTTTTGGGACTTTGTCAAAACTTGAAAAGGTTTTTTTTCCGTGTTAAAGCATTCATTTAAAAGCTAATTCCCCAAACGATACCGAGAAACAAAACATTCATTAAATTTTCCCGTAAAAAAGCCCAGGAAAGTTGATCGCCAAACAAGATTTTTTTTAATATTATTGGTTAATTGAATTCATCTCAAAACCCACAACATTGTGTTTTTTTATCGCGGTTTTTAGAATAACTTCGAGTTTGTAAAAATATTTAATATTTTAAACTGACTAAAAAATTTAAAGAAATTGCGAACAAAAAAGATACAAAAAAATTTGTTTATTTAAAAATTAGTTGAAAAAAAGTAAGAAAAAAAAAAGAAAATTCTTCATTTTTTTTTAGTAACGATATTTTTCAATAGTATAATGGGTTTTTTAAGCACAGAACTTGAGGTATGGCAAAATATCTTTGAATTTATTCAATTCCTAATTTTATATTAGTTCCCCCCTCCTCCTTTTTTATATATATCTTATTCAAATTTTCAATCGTTATTAAATACTTTATATTCCTTCCATTCAAAGTAGGAATTGACTTAAATTTTTTTTTTATATTACTTTTTTTTATGAAGAAACCTGAAATGTACATCCTTATCTCTAACTCTTACCTTTTGAGGTCATTTATTGAAGTATTACACAAGGCTAGGGGTGGCGAACCTTTATGGATCAAAATGCCATTTTTTCTTAAGAAGTGTTTAATAAGGTACAGACGTGCCGTCAAATAATTTTGACTAGTGATTATTGTAAAAATAATAAAACTAAATGATAACAACACAAAACTCTTTACTTACTACGAAAAAATACCTTCTGTGTACTGCATAGTTGTAAATGTTTTAGTTATACGTGTAATTCAAATTAAAGTAAACATTATTGTTATTTCTGTTGCAGATTGGATGACAAATAACTTATATTAGGATTGTAAAATGTTACTTTTAGTGGAATGCATGCTGAATAGGAGCACTGGTGTAGCTACTCTTTCGGGGGCCCTGTATCAAAATTCCTTCGGGGACCCTTTTTAGATATGAGAGCCCTGTTAGTGGGACTGTAGTTACAAATGTTGGGGGCCCCGTATCAATCATACTCCTGATACGGCAGTAGCTACGCCCCTGAAGAAGAGTCATCTGCCAAATGGTTTCTGAGCAATTAATTATTTTTTATGTGGTTCACTTTTTTGACAAGTGGATTTGTGATTTGTTTCAAAATGCCGTTTCACAGACAATGTTCTGCATACCACTGGTTCCAAAACAAAAAACACATAACAATGCCATATTTCTACATTCACCAATTTTGAAATTCTCTGCTACACATACAATCTTGCAGATTTTGTTATTTTGCTAAACTAGCCATGTTAAATAACAGTTATAAATATTGTAAATTGTTGTGTCAATGTGTAAAATACAGTTGTGTCAATGAAATTGACTATGTTATGCGTAGACAAACTTTTCATCATAAGTAATTGTAGTCCACGAAGTTATTAACGCAAGACAATAACTAAAGAATGTGTTCCCCGCTACCCCGCGAATGATCACTTGTGATTTTTCGTAATACTTCATAGTGAACTTTGTTATTTTGAAATAAAATGCAAACCATTTTAATCACTGGCGTACCCAAAATATTGTGTCGCGTGTCACTGGTTCGCCATCCCTGCACTAGGCTTTTGAACAACAGTACACTTCCAAATCTAAAATCCTAAAGGACAAGAAAATAAATGTTATAAAGAGTATGTGGATGTACGTTGGTGGATAAACACCTATAGAAAAGGAAATCAAGTGCGTTATACCAGTCTAGAAATAATGTGTGAATGGATGAAATGAAATAAAACCTGGCATAAAAAATTCACTAAAAAATGTAGTATATATAACAATCTAGATGGAATGGAAATGATTATTTATTTATGGATCAGTGTAACAGTGATAGCGGAGAAGAAAAGAATAATTCGACACTGTTTCTAATGCATTGAATCTCAATCTTTCAATATATGTGACTCTATTTTCCCTCATAATTTTTTAATCGCACCCTCTTCAGACAACAACTATGTATTGAATGCAATGCGATTTTCGACTTTAATTATAAACTGCACAAATTATCAAGATAAATATTTACATTTTATATATAATTTTCTATATGACACGTCCATGGAAGTCACTACTAATTACTAAGCTGGTTTTAATTTAGTATTGATAAATTAATTATCAAATACTTTTTGCCACACTGATACATTTTTAAGTATCTTATATCAGAGTAAATATGTATCTTATTTTTTATCATCTCAAAATGTATTTTGTTCCCCTTCCTTTCAGTAAATTGTTTTATTAGTTATTTTTTAAATCTTTGATTTTTCTTGAAGTTATACTTCTTTTGGGGCGTTAGAGAAATAGGATGAGGGTAAATTTTTACAATGCGCGCGCACACCATCACGGATATGACGCAAAACCGTCATGGATGCGAAAATCCTTTGTCTAGAAATATACAGAACGGAACAAATCATTCCCGCTTTCGAAATCATCAGAAAAATATTTCTCTTCACTTCCCTGAAGAAGGGGACACCCGGGTTTGAACCGGAGACCTCTCGATCTGCAGCCGAAAGCTCTCCACTAACTATGCACCCTGTGTCAGCGAACCTTGCTTTGTGTTCTGTAGGAACGTATACGGAAATGCTCTTCGTCTAGAAATAAACAGAACGGGTCAGATCATTGCCGCCTTCGAAATACTCGAAAAAATAATTTCTCTTCACTTCCCCTGAAAATGGGGGGCACCGGGTTTCAAAACCCGGGACCTCCCGATCTCAGTCGAATGCTCTACCACTGGTTTACACCCCGTGTTAGCAAACCTTTGCTTTGCGCCCCCCAGAACGTATACGAAAATGCTTTGTCTAGAAATATGCAGAATGGGACAGATCATTTCCGCCTTCGACCCTCTCCCCTTATTATTGGTCCTATTGTCCCTGTGCGGCGGTGTTTAAATTTATTTAAATCGTGATTATCTCAGGTTTGGTTGGTCCATTGACTGAAGGTTAATCGTTCAACTCTGCTCGTGACCCCCTTTTTCGTCCTTGGCCAGCTTGCCCTGCTAAGTTTTTTAAAAAATATCTTGTTATGCCAAAGAACCATAACTTTTACTTGTGTACATAAGTAAAACACACTTTTTTGACTTTTCGATATGCTCGCACCCCTCAAGTTTAGCGTGTCCCACAGTTTGAGAAAAGCTGTTCTAATGATATAACGGAAGCCAAATATGACAAACTTTTCCTTTTATTTAATACTGAAAATTTTTAACGTATATGCCATTCACTTTAAATAAGAATATTTAAATATTTGTGGAAATGTAATTTTTTAATTTTGACCGTTTTTTTTTTAATTTAAAAACTATAAACTTTATACCCGGTGTATAGCACGCACCCGTAAATTTCGATCTTATGTTTTGTGTTAAAAGTGCGCTTTATACTCCAGATTTTACGGTAGATAAAAACTTGTAGATGTAAAAAAGGAAGAAAATAAGGATAATATATGGAAAGTAAAAATTATGTTCTGTGTATGCTGAGAGCGCATCATTAGCTGTTCCGAAAGACAAAAAATACCACTAAAATAAAAAATAACAATAATTAAAAAACATCATTCGGTATACGGCAACATAACCCATGCTTAACATGTATAGGGGGAATTTTCACGCTAGGAGTATTAATACTGAACTCAGTGGGGCAACATCCCTTAAGGGCCAAGGCCTATTGTGCCTCAGTTTACGTGACCTTAGGCGCTGAAGTGCATGTGTAGATGTTTCGGTCAATTGGTTAGTAGAAAGCGAAACTCTCAGTGTTCAGTTCCGAAGCAAGCTTGGAGTGACACAGTGAAGGGATGAAAGGTTCAGTCGACCCTGCCGAACCCGGGATTCGGACCCCGGATGTGTGGCGCGAAAGCACGATACACTATCATTGAGCTACTGGTCTTCTAGAATATTAATATAAAGAATACATTCGGTTTAAAAAGTAATTTAAATAAATGCAACCCTTTAACTGCCAACAACGTATATATCCGTCTCGCTTAACCAGTGCGTTAAGTGTCTCAGACGAATACATACATCTTTCAAAAATACGATTGTTTCCTTTGCTCTACTATCAGTAAAACTATTCCGAAGGCTTAAGAATGCAATACAATTATATTGAGAATGCTTGCAAAGGATTTCTTTATTTTCGATAACAATTTACTTATTTGTGCCTTGCTTTTAATCGGCAGTTAAGAGGTTTATAATTAAGACTAATATAAAATAACTCGTACATCAAATCGAATTAAATTAACAAGAACAGTTATCGAAATATCTGTTTTTATCCTACAGGTATTTAGAAATATAAAAAAATATGCATACAAGCAGATATGATTAATAAATTAAATAATTATATTAAGGAGAAAATCATAAGGTGAAAAAATATGTAAAATATTTCAGTTACTATAAGAAATATTTTTGAAACAATTTCGAAATCAGGTTTATCTTTAAAATCTGAGAAATATTTATACATGATATTTATATAATTAACTCCTAAAAAACACGAAAGAAAAGCAAAATATCGGTATTCTAATATTTTTCTTTTTCAAAACTAAAAGCTAAGTGAAGATTATCAAGGATTAAAACAATATAAATGTGTGTATTACTTTATCATATTGCTTGGTTTTTAAAAAAAGCAGTTTAAAAAACAAAAATCTTATTTCTCATGTTCTTATAGATTTTTTCTTCATCATTTTGTTGTACTAAATATACTATTACAATATTTATCCATTAAATCTATCTCTCGTTTTAATTATAAAACTTAATTTTTTCTAATTTTTTTTACCTTTAAATCCACGATAAAATATAATCCTGACATATACTTCATTTTTAGTTTAAAAAAATTAATTATTTGTGGAAAAATAATATTAAGTTAATGTGATAAAAAATATCAAAGGTCATCCTTCTAATACAGCACCAGCTTTCAATTTTTTCCTTGCAATGCTTCTAAAGTGTGTTAACAATTTTTTTTTCACCTCTGATAAAGTAGAATTTAATTTAGTACCATATAATATACACGTTGCATTGTTATCACTTTTAACTCAACTTAATTATCCTCTGTAATTAAGTACATCTTTCGCAAAACCTTTTAGTCTTTTCTTTTAACAAGAATACAATAAAGCGTTTCAATCTACTAAACAATCTGTCCTTACACTTAATATTAATTTATCTTCGATATTTTGAGCATTAATCCCGTATAAGGTTCTTAAGCTGGGAAAATCTAATATAAGGAAGCGAAATAATCCCATTGAGAATATGTGTAAAGTTCAAAGTATTTTGAGCACTAAGTTCATTTTAATTAAATACGCAAACACCTAATTACCGTAAATTTGATTTTCTGAATTTTTATGACACCTAAGCACAAAATAGAATGAGTTTAAAGAAAAAAATGACTCGGGTTGCAGAATGCGCAGTTGAATAATTAGAATAATTAAATTCCTCTTCAGTTGCTCCAAAAATGTGAAAACTGAAAATACTTCACTTTCCTTGGACTATTATTTTTTATTCAGGATGACATATTATTATTTTTTTTTTTTTCGCTTAAATTAGATTTTTTTGTGTAAAACTATGAAAATGACATACATGTATTCGACAAAGGTGTTCTTTTGTTGTTGTCTTTTAGTTCATAATACCATGAAATCCGGCGTATAACGCGCACATATACTTTCGAGCTGCACTTTTTAATTTGTAGCTATTTTTGCCGTATAACGCTCACCCTTTCTTTTACGAAGAAACCTGAATTGTACATATGGAATGTGCTTATGTTTTAAGGTCTTTTATTCGAGGTATTATTCCAAAGTACAGAAAAAAATAATATACTTCTATATCGAACTACAACCATTTAAGTTCATAAGGAGTGTCATTTCTTTTAAATAAGCAGTATTTCGATATTTGAAGAAGCCTAATTTGTTTCTATGTTTATCTTTTCTTATTTTTAAAGCTCTTACCTTTATACTCGGTATATAACGCGTACCTGTAAATTTCAATCGCGTTTTTTGTGTTAAAAGTGCTCATTATACGCCGGATTTTACGGTAAATAACTTTTCTTTTTTTAAAAAAAATATAATCTGATTTTTTAAAAATCCACTTTCAAACTGCCTTAAAAAAGAACCCCTAATTAGAATGACTTTAAATTTGAATATATTTAACCTTTCAGCACTCATGGCCGAGATTATCTCGGGTATAGCAGTAATGCTCCGATGTGTCACACCCGAGTATTATACGGGATAATATTTTCTGTTTAATTTACTACGGCTGGCGTAAATTAAGGGGAACAGGAAATATTCTTTCATCCAACAATCCGAAAACGGCAGAAAAAATATTATTTAAAGGTATATTTATATTTGCTACACAATGAACTCTTTGAAACTCATTTTCGTTCGGTAAAATTGAATTTGGGAAACGTATTGCATTTTTAGAATTCTCGAATCAAATTTGATTGAGAGCTTTTAAAAATACATGATGATACAGCTTTTGCACAAAAATCTTTGAAGACCACCTACAGTAGACAACTCTGCCCATCTTACTAACCCATATTTCCTACTACTCCAGGGAAACGTGAATCTAAAGGACATTGACAAGTTTGTTGTTCAGAAAAGGAAACAAATGAAAAATGGAAGAAAACACGATTCTGGTGTAATGATTGCAGAGTTGGGTTTTGTACTTGGAAAATAGTTCCTAGGTATACCACACAAAACTAAATTATTGAATTAGTAATAGTTTTCATTTTTTTTTTAATTTTATTTTTAGGAAATAATGTTTCACTAGAAGCGAACTCTACCAATGCTGCGCTGTGTGTCAACCGAATATGTAGTTGCTACAAAACCTAAAACTTTTTATGCATGTAATTCAAAACATCAATTTTTGTTTATTAAATATATTTTATTTTGTACTAAAAATCGGTTTTTGCAATAAAAATTTGACAATTTATGTACACAAGTCATTAAAATAACTTGACAGTTAAAGGGTTATAGAGGAAAGAGTATGGCAAAAGGGAAAAAAAAATCCAAAGTTAATAGAAGCATTGTAAAAAGCAAAATGAAAGTGAGTTCAGTTACAAGTGATGATTTTGAAACGAATTACGAGGCTTTTGCATGAGTTAAATATTAAACCAACTTTATTGCATAACGTACATAATTGTTTCGGGTTTTTGATGGGAAAAATTACTTCCAAGTCATACAACAATTGCGGCAATATTACTGAAAATACCACCCACCACCGGGAGGTCGTACATACTGGATGGTAATAATCGGTTTTTAATATCCTTGGGCAAAAGGTCACACAAAAAGCAACAATTAAAATACCTGTTAACAATTGCCAGACTTACAAAATAGCATGTTCAATATACTACTAACAAGTTAAAACCAATCGGAATCTCTCAGAGGTCATGTGAACATGTTTCGTATTTTGTGCCCTCAAGTCAGCTAAATTTGCAATCGGGCCATTAAACACAACATTTTTAAGATAACCGCACAGCCATAAGCCATAATGATTGAGAACCGGAGATCTTGAAGGCCAGCCTGTTGAAAAATGACGACTCATCATTCTATTATTTCCTAAATGTTTATTCAATCAGTTGCATCACTGGTTTTGCAATGTGCGGTAGAGTGCCCTCTTGCATCTTACAACAACCATCTATTTATAATACACTTAGAACTTTTATCTTATACCCCTTTGTTTCTTCCTTCAAGTATATTCATTTCAAATTAGAAGTCATTCTGGACAGTAGGTCTTTTTTATAGCATTTTGAAAGAGAAAATTTATTTATAATCACCTTGTATATATATGTAACAAGTTTTTTAAAACACAAATTTAATAATTTTTCCAAAAAATAAATAACTACAGCTTTCTTTTTCATGTATACTATATTAAGAAAATATTCAAGAAATCATACTGTAAAAAACAATTATGAGAGGGAACATATGTTTGGAATATATAATGACATAAACTTACATTCTATCATTAAATAAAATATTATATATTCCCATGGTGCGAGATAAAAATATTTCTTAGAATATTAATAACAGTTATTATTAAAACTGTTTCGGGTGTGAATTAAGCATGATAAGAGTATAAAAATATGAAGATAATGTTTTGAGATTATGAGATAAAAATGTGGTTTATTAATGCATAAAAATGCTTTATTGAACCTTTTTCTCGCTTATTAGATAATCTTTACCACAAAGTAAATCATAACTCTAAGAAATAGTTAAAAAGTATGAAACGATGAATCGTGTGGTACGTGGATAACCGAACTCGAGGGATTAACATTTTTTATTGCTAAGAACATGAGATGTTTGTTAAAACATAATGACTTTGATTAGGCAATAAAAATACCAGATAGATGTCGTGAATATTATTTTTTATTTTACTTTTTCTTTTATACTGCTGGGTATGTTTTCGGTAGAATAGCTACTTGCTCGTTCTATTCAAAATGCTTGCAAACAACCTATTCCTACAACAAAACCTAAATATGCTGCACAAAATGTAAAAATAAACTACTGATGGGAATGATCATCATTCCCATTAGATTAGAGAATTTTAAAAAAATGTTTCAAATGATTTCAATGACTTAAATCTTTGAGAAATAAGAAAGCAAAAGTTTTTTTACATACAACATACAAAACACTTTCAAAATACATACATACATACATACATACAAAATTAAAGACCTTATATTTCACTCTTGGAAGAGTAACTTTGTACCACAGATGAGGCCATCTTGGAATGATTTATACATAATTACCTCTGAAAACATAGACGACAATCTACTTAAACTATCTTTGAAAATCCTTATAGAAATGCTACATCAAATTTCGAGGTGACTTTTTGCAAGTATCTGTGGATCCATTTAACCTTTTGAAAGTAATTTTTCTTAAATTTATTTTTGATGCAATGTGGCTTGTAATGCTGAGATTTATTATCCACATAAATACCGCAAAAGGTACCATTCCAGTCTCATTATTGTGACTACCACGTACTTTCAACGTTGACGTTATATAACCAATCACAGAAAGCAGGTGGCAGCATAGTGCAGTAGAGCGTATAAAAATATGTGTGGAGGGCTTCGGAAAACATTACAACCATTGGCGTAATGCAGAAACAGAGCAATTTATCTGACAATTCAAAAGGAATGATCATTGGCTGTTGAGAACAAGGGTAGAAGAATTTCCGAAACTGCCAAGTTTGTGAACTGTTCGTATGTCGCAGTGGAAAAAGTATACCGTACATGGTAAAATGGGACAGTCCAATATCAGCGATGTCGCAAATGTGGTGCACCATGGGTCATGAATGAGAGGTGAACGTCGGCAGCGGAGATGCGTTCGTGCGAATAGATGTGCTACCGTTGAGCAACTGATCACCCAGATGAACCAAGGGACTACCAACAGTGTCTCCCAAACTATTTCTAAGCGAACTTTGCTGCGTCTAGGTCTCCAAAAAAAAGGCCTGGTTCGTGCACATGTGCTAATTTCTGTTCATCGGCAACGAAGCTAGAGTTTGTGCGCCAGTACTGCAATTGGACGTCTCCTTAGTGGCGACATATAGCGTTTTCCGATGAATCACGTTTTATACTCCATCGGACAGATAGACATTGGCGTATACAGGGTGAGACCTCTAAAGTAACACCCTGCAACCATTGCCGGAACGGTGCAGGTTGGAAGCGGGAACATTATGGTATGGGGAATGCTTTCCTGGCATTTTCTGGGTTTGCTCATCATAGTGGAAGGCACAATGGATCAATATAAGTAAGCATTTGTCTTTGCAGACCATGTCCACCCTATATGCACATTGTTTTTCCAAATGATGATGGTATCTACCAACAGGACAGTAAGGTGTAATACAGCTGGCAGCGTACGTGCGTAGTTAAGGGCACCAGAATGAGTTTTACGATCTCCTCTGGTCAGGAAATTCACCGACTTAAGCCCAATCGAAAATCTATGGGACCATCTAGATCGGGTTGTTGGCTCACCCGCGTAATCTAGCACAGCTAGCCATGGTACTGGAGTCGGTATGGCTCAACATTCCAGTGAACACCACCAGAAACTAATTGACTCTCTTCCTACAGGTCTCGCAGCAGTCCGCTCTGAGAAAAGTTGTTATTCTGGCTTTTGACAGGTAGTCCCATTAAAGTGACTGGACTGTGTATATACTTCAATCTATATAGAAGTTACTTAAGTGAGAATATTGTCTATTATCAAGAACATAGGAGCATAGAAATCACCCAGTATTTACTGTCGTGGAAGTATTAAATATCTTCTCGGGTTTCGCAAGACAACTGAATATAATGATTGTTTTAATTGGAAAACGTTTCTGAAAGCTTTGAAACATTCGTGTATCCTCATTTTTTCCATGTCAAAAAATTATTCTTTTTCCCCTTTAAATTCAATCACTTATTTTTCTAATGGTTTTACTTATGTTGGTTGCTGGGAAGAACTTAAGAAGCATAATTATTAAAATAACGGTACCAAATATTATATCTAGGTTTGCTTATTTTAATAAAAATAATAAACTTCAAAATTGCAAAAATTAGTTATTTTTTAGTGTTAGGAATAGTTTTGATTCAGTGTAGTTGATCGAACTACTGATGCAGTTTAGAAAGTTTCAGCGTCTGAGGAATCAGTATTTTTTCGCTTTAGTTAGTTTTTTCTAGTGCGTTTCGCTAGTATTTCAACTCGTGTTTTTGTGCGGTGTGTGTAACATTGGGTTACCCTTAAACCAATTTCCCAGTTGACGCAATATGTTGTTGCATTATTTACACATGAAGTAATTGCTATGACTGGTCTACCGCTAGACACGCTTCAAAAAGTTCCATCCGTAGGCGCACGGTATCTATCACATGCATCACCTCATACTTACGTTTGAAGATGATTTATTGGTGAGATTGACATTAAAATACTTTTGTAATATCATAATATTTAAAATAGAACGACAGGAAATGAGATATTTATACGAAAAAACATCAAAAAGATCATTGTTAGCGCAATCCCCGTATCACTACTGTTTACATTTTAAGAGATGCATTGTTACAGTCTTCACAAATCACCTTATAATGTTCAAGAACCTGACAAAGGGAAGAGTGCCTTTTTTCCATGTTCCAGGTGATATTTCTCTTGGTTTTTCGTCTTGAATGGGGCATTGTATATCAGCTATTTCTTCAACCCTGAATCTAAATGAACGAGGCATATGAATGTTACACTCGGACCGTCTTCGCAGGTGCTACTTCAAAAGTTTGTGACTTAATTTTAAGGTATCCGAATACGTTCGGAACCGTGATTTTAAAAAAGTGCATAAATGGATAGTTTTCATGATATTTAGTGTCACTTAGATTAAAACACATGTATAAATTTGTTTTAAGGCCATTTTGACAAAAAAAATTATTTAAATACAATATTTCGGCAAAAATTTAACTTAGAATAACATTCATTCAAAATGTTCTCCTTTTGTTATAAATGCTTCTATTATAATAATATTTTGCCTGTATATAGCTCAGACCTCTGTACAGAGGCTCAACTACGAGTTTTGAAAAATTCACATTATTTTCAGAGTTACAACCCATTGAAATAATGATCGACGTTTTTTTCTTAAAATGTCTCCCCTCTGTTGTCGTAAAACATGGATAAATCAACTTCTAAGTCATAAATTTCAAAAATTCTAGTTGAGTCTCTGTACAGAAGGTCTGAGCTATAGACAGGCGAAATATTATGAAATAGAAGCATTTTTCACAAAAGGAGAACATTTTGAGAAAATGGGCCATTCTATGTTCATTTTTTTGTCAAAATATTGTATTTAAATAATTTTGTATTGTAATACTATTCTTACAACAATTTTATATACATTTTCTAATCTATAAGTGACACTAAATATCATAAATATTATTCATTTATACGCTTTTGCAAAATCCCGGTTCCGAGCTTAGTCAGATACCTTAAAAATAATGTGCGCGAGGATCTGAGTGATTTTCATTGCCATTTGGATATTTTGGGAGTTTATTCCAGCTACATTGGGGATTGAATAAAACACTGTTACTGGCTAGGCGTGCGGCATCCCTCAAATGTATCTCAACTCCAGAAAAAAAAAATTCTATCAAACAGAAGTTACAAAATACTTGTTTCGAATTATTTTCGCATAATGAAAACTATACTATTTTACAAGAAAAAATAATCAAGATTAACCAAATAGTACAAAGTCATAAAAAGTGACGTGTTGGGTGCGCTGCATCTATCAGATTCAATGGCACATGCCGCCCGAAATATGAAGAAATCGCCCTAGTCCTTAACACTGAATCCTAGGGCGAGTGGCGAAAGGCAGATAGAAGAAGTAGCAGCATGTATTAACCCATCATGTGGGCGCAGCACGGAAACTATTTTTATTATGCATCTGAGTGATTTGCACGCCTAATAGTGGGGCTAGGAGGAAATCGGATCCTGAAAAGAAACGCTGGGAACAATTTGTATTTCAAAAATTAACCCATTTATGTCGGTGGTTGAATAATAAACCCACTTTTACAACTCTCTGCTGGAGTGACTAACTGAATGTTTTAAACGAAATTATCCAACAAATCCAACCACAACCTCTATCTTCAACTTATAAACTACAAAAAATGTCACTCGATTGCTGTTCCGAAAATGGAACACTAGGCATAAATGGGTTAATGCCTGTTCAAATTGTTTTAATAAAAAGTTTATTATTGATGAATCGAATATGATGTATTTTAAAGAAAAAGAAGGAAAAGGCTGATTAATATTTACTTGAACAAGGATCGATGAGAAGAGATAACAGAAATGCATTATTTCTTACTATATGATTACCCTTACAATACCATTACCTTACTATTTGATTTCGTATGTCACATCGACCATTTGTGGTGGAAAAACCACTATTTTGGATGTGGGGGTTAAAATGGATATAAATATTAAAGAAATAATTAGCTTATCTTTGAAAACTGTTAATGAAAGAGCAAATGTTTCCTTTAGATTTGTAGGGAAATACGTGGATTGAGAGCATTTACAAATAATATAGTATAAATTATATCTACACACAAAACTGATATACGTGTCTTTCTGAGGCATTAAATGAAATTTCATGTATCATGGTTGGAATTGTAAGTAATTGTTTGAGAATTCAAGAAATTGCTAGTACAGTAGAACCTGTTTTTTTGTGTGGTTCTTTTTTATGCTATTTTTTTTTACTCAATTTGTTTTGTGTGTGTGAGTGTTTTTTGTGCTATCTTTTTTTTATGCGGTATATGAATTTCAAGGGCTTAGTGGCACTCTAAAATGTACATTACACTTCAAGGTGCTCTGTTTATTTATTAAGAACAGTCTCTCAATAATACACGTTCAGTTGCTTTTTCTCAACGCACCAGCAATTCGCGCCTGATTGAAGACGAAACTTTCAGCGATAACTTGGTAGATTATAAAGATGGACAAGATGAAACCGGATTCTTTGAAAAAGGATAAAATATATGGAGAAATCCAACTTTCCAATAAATCGGTAAAGTATTTAATTAAAATAGATACCAATTTTGAATGGAGTTTGAAATTCCAAAAAGAGCTTCGATCATACATTTCTGGTTATCGTGCCATTTATAAGCGACGAACCAAACCTCGTAGCAAAAACTGATCACTTACTTTATGGTACCAAAAAATAAGTCAATTAAAATTGTATCTTCAAGTGACGAAAGCGATTTTGAACTAATTCACCACAGAAAGATGCACGATTTAGATTACGATGTGTAGCAGTGAATTATGTATGTTCATTTTGTAAACTTTTCCATGTGTACAAGGAAAAATTAAATGTTTTTAAAATGTTTCCATGCGTAATTTAATTATTTATTTTGTTTGGAAGCACTTTGTTATAAATTTCGTAAATAATTGGCGTATTTCTAAGTGTGACTTGTTTATGGGGCTCCTTCCCGATGCATGCAAAAATTCTGTAGTATGTTGACAAAGTTCTTTGTTATATATATGTATTTATGTGTATGTGTGAAATTTTGGATCATTTTTTAGCTGTTTCCTTTTATTCTGTCCCTATCTATACTACCCTAAAACAGGCTTCAATGTATTTACATTTCTTTAAATAATTATTGTCATTATAAATTAATGCAATTCATAAAAAATCTCGAAATTCACTTCCTCCTACATCTTAGCATCATTCAGATAAACCCATATCGATCAATACAAGTTCCAAAACTGATTAACTTACACAAACTTATAGAGATGTAATTAACATTTCATGTAGTGTTTTTGTTTTATAACAGGGCTATATTCTGAAAATAAAAAAAAAGTGTGTGTGTACTTATGTACGCACGTAAGAAGTTATACATCTTTGGCGTAACAAGATTAAAATCTATAAAAATCTTTAGCAATGCAAGCTGGGCCAAGGACGAAAGGCGGCCAAAAGCAGATTTGAACGATACTAACCTTCAGTCAATCGGACCAGCCAAACCTGAGATTATCACCATTTAAATAAATTTAAACACCCCCGCACAGGCACAATAGGACCAATAATATGGGGAGGGGGTTGAAGGCGGAAATGAGATCTGTCCCGCGTTCTGCGTATTTCTAGACAAAGCATTTTCGCATCAGTTGCGGGGGTATAGCTCAGTGGTACAGCTTACGCCTGCAAAGCGAGCGATCCCCGGTTCAAACCCGGATGCTCCCTTCTTCAGGGAAGTGAAGAGAAATATTTTTCTGAGAATTTCGAAGGCGGGAATGATCTGTAACTTTCTGTATATTTCTAGACAAAGCATTTTCGTATATGTTCCTACGGAACACAAAGTAAAGGTTCGCTGACGCGGGTGTATAGCTCCAGTGGGAGAGCATTCGGTTGCAAAGCGAGAGGTCTCCGGTTCGAATCCGGGTGTCCCTTTCTTCAGGGAAGTGAAGAGAAATACTTTTCTGAGAATTTCGAAAGCGGGAATGATTTGTCCCGTTCTGTATATTTCTAGACAAAGGAATTTTGCATCCATGACGGTGTTGAGTCCCATCCGTGACGGTGTGCGCGCATTTTAAAAATTTACCCTCATCGTATTACTCTAACGCTCCAAAAGGTGTATAACTTCAAAAAAGTTATCTTAGTTGTGTGTACAAAACCAACACAACAAAATATTTATTTACAAAATAAGAAACAAAATATTTATTGGAAAAATAATTTTGTTATATACCTGAAACCTCCTTCACTTTTGTGTGTATAATTACTACCTTTATTTAAATATTTGTCATACTTGTGTGTGTGTCTTAGAGCGTTAGAATCCCCATGTTATTCTGTTCTGCCACCAGAGCATTAAGCCAGGTGGTCACTGTACTCTCCAACATTGTATACTACTTCCCCCAAGTGCTTACTACCTAGAAACTCTTACCATCTTTTCCCGGAAAAAAGTTCTTTTCCTTGAGCTTAGAGACAAGATGATGATCGCTAAGAGCAAGATCCGGATTAAATGTGTTTTGTTTGAATGCAATGAAAACAAGGATTAATGAACTGGAGGAAGAATAGAATAATATGGGAACTACGAGGCTCGTGGATAAATACGACTAATGTTTAAATGGAGGTGATGAGCATTTAGAGAAGTGTAAGAAGCTTCAGATAAAAAAGGTAATTATTTTTCTCAAAAAATAAGTTTTGTTTTTTATGTCTGTATACATGAAACATTTTCATTTGCTGGAGGATCCTTATGTATATTAATATTGTTAAAGAAAAAGGATTATAATAGTTGTATATGCCACTTTAACTACATTATAAACCAGGCTGAATTTTTCTGGATTGCAAAGCCAGGTTTTATTGTTCATTAAAATTCTTCACATCTGTCTATATCCTAGTATATGTATATATACTAGCTGGCCCGACCCATGCGTTGCTGTAGCTTTATTTTAATACAATGATTTAATATTATTCTAAGCAATTCAACGTAGTCAAATTAATTTTCGCTTACAATGTTGGAGAGTTGAAATTAAACATAGAAACATATATATATTTTTAAATTTTGCATGTTATTCATCTTTATTTGAGTATAGTATAATGCACGAATTATTCACGAAGTTGTTAGAAACAACATATGAAGATTTAATTTTATAAATGAGGTTAATAGCGTTGATTTTTAGTATTTTTAATATTATTTTTACTATCCTAAATTATAACAATAAATAATTTTAATATAACTAATAGCTAAATCGGTTCAAAATATTTTTTGATAACTTGTCTTTTGCTTACGCAAATAGATTCGGTGGTTTCCCCACACGTAAGCTTGTGACATGCATAATTTATTTATGGTCATCGTGAAAGCCAACGGATTGGTCATTTAAGCCTTTCGGATGGTATTAGAGGTTCTGACGGTATCAGTGAAACATGTGGCAACAGGACGATTTCTCTTAAAAATCCTTAATATAAAAATGGTTGCTTCCAGAAGATTAAATAACCGGATGTGTCTTAAGAATTAGCTTTTTTTACAACAATATGTATACAAATACCTTTTAATTTCTTCAACATACTCCCTTCCCCTATAATACATAGCTATATACGAGTTTTCCACTGTTCATTAGGTGTCACCATCTTCAGTAAGTGTACCGTTTATGCTTTCACTTCATCTACAGATTTCAAATGTGTTCCCTTCAATACATTTTTCTCATTAAGAAACAGGTAGAAATCGTATGGGGCGAGATGTTGTGAGTACGAAGGATACTCTAGCACAGAAATGCGTTTGTCCATCGAGAACTTTTACCGAGGGAGAGGGCAATGTGTACTGGGGCGTTGTCTTGATCAGGTTTTTCTGTACCAGTTTTGCTCAAACTTTCAAATTCTAGGCCCAAATTTTTCTCATTGTGTCTTTGTCTCTGTTCTTAATATCTGACATCATTCGAACACTCAAACGTCGGAATTTTCGCACAATTTTATAAATATTTTTAAAAGTTTTCATCAGTTCTTAATAACGCAGGTCAACCAAAATGTTCATCATCTTCAAAAGCATCCCAGTCTTCCGAAAATCGTTTGTTCCATTCAAAATTTTACCATGTGAAATGCAGTTATCTCCAAACACTTCTTTTAATAATTTAAAACATTAAGTGGGATTTTTTTTAATTCTTTCACGAGTAATTTCAAATTGTTGCACAGCTCAATTTTTAAGTTTATCATGGTCTCGGCATTTCGACACGACAATGTCTGACTCAAACAAAGATAAAAAAAACAAATTCAACTAGATAAAGGGATGAAAGAAATAACGTGCCACGAGCCCTAGAAGGATCACGTTTACCTATATTAAATTCCCACTCTTTCATTCTAATCTTAAAGACTAGGGCATGCACAGTCCAAAAATTAAATTGTCACACCTTATATGTATATTCCTCAATAGTACAGGGTGTCCAGGCTTACAGTATCCAAAAGTTATGGCTGATTATTACGGAACAACCCATCAGAATATAATAAACTGTTCATCTGTGGATTGGAAACTCCTCAGAGATTTTTTGTGTCTAGTTCGATCAGCAGAACATGCACGCATTATTCGGCAATCGCAGACACTGACTTTAATAGTAAAAAATCTGGACGCCACGGCAAAAGGTGTAGAGCGTACTTTGGATAACGGAACTTGAATTAGTCACGCTTGTGGGCAGATACGTGTTCGAACCGAATGGAATGTCGATCCTCCGACATCAAAGTCTATCCACCAATGAGAAAGAACTTTAAAGGAGACGGGAACTGTGGTATCTCAAACTGTCAACTATCCTTAAGTTTTCTTTATAGAAGACACTGTTGATCGTGTGTGTGATTCATTATGTAGGAATCTTGAGAAATCCATTACGCAAGTCAATAACGACATTCCATTCTTTTCGAACACTTCGCTGTACACGCGTGACTGATTTAAATTCTGTTAACCTTTCGCATTGCACCTTTTGCTGTGGCGTCCACATCTTTACTAAGGTAGTCAGTGTAACAAGTTATCGTCTGCGATTGCCGAAAAATGCGCCCACGTGCGACCGATCGGACTAGAACCCAAAACTATCGGAGGGGTTTCTAATCCACGGATAAACATTTTATTACATTCTGATAGATAGTTCCATAATAATAAACCATTTTAGATACTTTGGGCTGGACACCCTGTATATAAAATAACTACAAAATATGCTTTAATAATGATATAATAATATATATGGGAAATATATGGTACCCATTTCAACACAATAGGCATTAACTTTGTTATGAAAAATGTCCGGATTCTTGATTAGTTAATTCAAAATAGACTTATGTTGGTGTTCCGGGATATTTATACCAAGCTGAAATTATACAAATGCACAGTGCTAAATTTATCAATTTAAATTTCTTTATGAAAAAACGTATTATAGAGAGATCATGTTTATAACAGTAGATAAATTTCTAAATATTCATTCTTTTCCTTCAAGATAAAAAATTGCCCTGTGAATAATTGAATTTAATTTTTTGGAAATTGTTATAATAGTTTTGTTCAAAACCATTAACTGTAGTTCTATAACGTTTTGTATGAATTCAAACAATTGTTATTTAAATCGCAATGAAATAATATTCAGAATAACAAATATTTATAACTTTGTGTTTCCTGTCTGCATTCATGTTTTGTGATAAATAACCACGCATCCCTAAAATGTTTATTAAGAGATATTTATTTAGTTAAGCTATTTGTAGCTTTAAATCCCATGAATTCACCATCGGAATTATGGCAGAAGGAAGCTGATATATAAGTTGCAGTTCTTAGATAGAAGTTTAATATATACATTAAGTTAATGAAATATTTTGAAAACTTTTATAAATTATACCTATATACACATTTGTAATACACCATCACATACTACATATTTCAATATGTTTAATCTTTCGAAATATATGTATAAACCGAATCAATATATTCTGAGGTCTCCTCCTTCTATGAAATTACCCATCGTCTCATCAAGTTCATTGCAAAATCTATCCTGTATGTTTATTAAAACTTCGTTTATTACATTCTGATTGGTAGTTCCGAAATAATAAACCAAACTTTTGGATACTTTAAGCCCAGACACTCTATTTTACTAAATGTATAAACAAAATTATTTTTCTAAAGAATTTAAAAATGATATAAATATTTAAAAATTTATTTATTTCATATTAAAGATTATTATTTCCCTAAATTTCACGTGGATTAGCATTAAAATACTCATTTTCTGTAATATTTTTCGCGATTATCCTTATCAACTTATAAGTCACTTTATTTTCTAAGACTACAACAGTTTCACAAACTGTTTCAAAAAAAATTATTCATGAATTCAACTATTTTCATAATATGGAGAAATTTAGTCTAGGAACAACTCTTTTACGAGCTGTTTTATTGACCCAAGTCTGCGATTGTTCCATAATGCATGACTCTCGATGTGTTTCAATTTAACTACAAGGGAAACTAAAAATTTATTCTGTTCGGTGGAAAGGAAAAATAAGCTTTGAGATTTATGATCACAACTCTGATTACTATCCGAGCATTTTCCATTAACATTGTTCTATTATAAACTACATTAATATCTTTTTTACTGAAGACAGATAAAATAATTTTCGTGTACCGCAAGTATCACACGGGGCTTGCAACAATAAGTAAAACAAACAAATAAGGTAAATAAAATAAAAATAAATAACAAAATAAAAATTACGTAATATAATTAAAAAAAAAAAAAAAGTTACAAAGACAAAAATACATTATAAAATAAAACAATTACGAAACAAACCAATAACAAATGAAAAATTTACAAAAAATTGACAAAATCAGATCAATGAAGATACAAAATAAAGTGAAGGAAGTTTAACTTGAAACAAGTTGAAAAAAGTTAGGAGGCCAGTTGATTTTAAGAGCATACAGTTTGGCTTTCAGGTATTTTCTCTTTTTCTTAAATTTTGAATATAAAAGATGTAATTTATGAAAAAAAGAGTAATTTACATAAAATAAAACGTATTCCTAATGGGATTATTACAATAGTAGAAAATTAAAAAACAACAATATTCAAATATAAAACCTATTGTTAATTTTATTTAAGAATTAAGTTACAATGTGTAAGGGAGTCCGTAATTTTGTAAAAATAGTGTAGATAATAATAAATGTTTGCTTTTTTTATTGATTATACTGTTGTTTAAAATGCGAATTACTTACAACATTAAGTTACTAATAGTAAAAAAAAAATATTATAAATGGATTCTCAATTATTATTTTCATCAATATGGTGTTGGTTCTCCATTAGCATTATAGACAGCAACAATTGGATGAGACATAGAAGTGTTCACTTTGTAACTTTTTTTTTTGCTTAAATTTTATTAAAAAAATAAACACTAACAATGAGATAACTGCGTGATGTACAAAAAAGAAACTTATAACATTATCACATTTTACGGTACTATTAATTTTATTGAAAATTGATTAGTGTGTGCTTCTGTAAAAACAAATACATTTTTTTAAAACCTTTCATTGTGAGAATACCATGTGTGATATGCTGCCTTACTATTTAGAGCGATCTGAATAATAATACAGCAAAAAAGAAAAGTCTGTTAAGCATCCGACTACGTTCGGAACGGTGATTTTGCAAAAGCGCTTAAATGGATAATTTTCATGATATTTAGTGTCACTTAGATTGGAATACATGTATAAAATTGTTTTAAGGACACATTTTGACAAAAAATTATTTAAATACAATATTTTGGCAAAAAGTTAACTTAGAATAATTTTTATTCAAAATGTTCTCCATTTGTAAAAAATGCTTCTATTATAATAAAATTTTTCCTGTATGTAGCTCAGACCTCTCTACAGAGGCTCAACTAGAATTTTTGAAATATATAACTTAGAAGTGGGTTTATCCATATTTTACGACAACAGGGGAAGCAATTTTAAGAAAAAACGCCGATAATTATTGCAATGGGTGGTAACTCTGAAAATAATGCGAATTTTTCAAAAATTCTAGTTGAGCCTCTGTATAAAGGTCTGAGCTATATACAGGCAAAATATTATTATTTTAGAAGCATTTTTTATAAAAGGAGAATATTTTGAAAAAGGATTTTTCTAAGTTAATTTTTTGCCAAAATATTGTATTTAAATACTTTTTTTGCCAAAATGTCCTTAAAACCATTTTATACATGCATTCTAATATGAGTGACACTAAATGTCATGAAAATTATCCATTTATGCACTTTTTTAAAATCACGGTTCCGAACGTTGTCGGATATCTTAAGTGTGATGCTGAATTGTATATGTATTAGACATTACTTTGATACCATAGACTCTGTGAATTAGATTGACTGATTTAGTGAGTGTTTATAAACGCCGCACCTTAAAGCAACATGAGGTCTACTGGGATAGACCTCATAATTTTGAACCTATGTCAAGTGACGACACCCGAGCTGGTATCCTTCTTTCTAAACCACCACATCAGGTCTATAGAAGTACAAGGGCTAGAACTCTTGACACGCCAGCCACTGCTTCGTGATCATAACCACCAGACTACCGTGGCCACACGTTGAAACTCATGAGCTTTGATACGTAGTGGTCTTAGAGTAACTGTGTTGACTGGATTGCTTGTGGAGTTTGAATTTGTGCGTGGACGTACTTCAAAATTTTTGAAGTTAAAGTGATATTTATTGGTTTTAATAGGGTTCAGTAGTTAATTTTACTACTATTGCTTACTTATTTTTCAATTCCTCTGCTATTAGTTTATTCTCTCCCTATATATATTTATATTTATATATCTTGTTCAAATCTTCAATCGCCTTAGTAAAATACTTTTTATTCATCCGCTGAAGTTCAAATACATTTTTTTAAGACTTGTAATGGATGACACTCGGTGTTAATACAGTTTTTTTTAAATATTAATTCATTTATAAAATTTTATTTTTAATTTAAATTTATTCCGCTTTTGAAGTTAAAAATATCACCAAAAGAGGGCCAGTAAGTTTTACTTACAAATTTTTCTTTAGCTTCAAATATATTTTTTAAAACTTGTAATGGATGACACTTGAAGTTGTGATACAGTATTTTCAAAAAAAATCATTGATTAAATTTAATTAACTAAAACAGAATTTTTCGTTGCTGGCCGAAGTAAGAATTAGCTTAATTTTTTTTATAAATATATGACTTATTTAGATTGGTTTTAATAAAAGTTGTTAAATCTGTTCCATGACTGTTGATCCTTTTCCCCACGGAATTTGTAAGCGAACCCCGTTTGTCTCAATATTAATACAATTCTAATTAAGGTGAGCGATATTATTTTTTAAATAGTGTTAATTATAACATTTTATTTTAGACGGTAGAAAATCAGGATTTTGTTTGATAATAATACATTTTTGCAATATTCAAATGTATTTTAACATATTTTGTAATAAATTTTCTTAAATGTCAACAAACCTTGCATCAATTTCTATTAAAATTGGCATATATCAAAATTCAAAGTTAGAAGTTTTAAAGTTTTAAATTTCCTGAAAAATTATCGCATAAAATTCGTTATTTAAACGTGTCATTTAAAGTTCTAAACTATTTTCTACCAATATTTAACAATATATATTTATTTATTAAATCATGAAAAGTAGAACAAATTATAATATACTTTACTTTTTACAATTAGACTAAGAATAAACATTATTAATATAAATACTTGCAAAAAAATCTTGAATCCTAAGAGTAAACTTACATACATATAAATCTAAATCTCTAAATATAATCTCTTTTTTTTCCAGTAAAAGAAGAATAAAAAGCTGTTACTGCCCTTAAATTAGTGTAAGTTGTCAAAGGTACAGAATACGCCAATTTCTGAAAGTCTGATATTTATGTTTGAGGTCAACTACGAGAATTAATTGTTTCGACTGAAGAACTTCGCTATTTTTGTTACCATTTGGTTTCATACTTCTTTCTCCCTTCGACTTTTTTCAGAATAATGTGAATTCTAAATATAAGGGTGTGGAACGCGCGCATGAAATAAACTCGGATTGCAGGGACCATTATCTATTTGGAATAGTGATTTATTATTAAAGGTCTTGAAAAAGCTGTCTTCGAACACGAAACTATCAATTACACGAATAATTTTCATAAATACTGCCATCACGTTAAAGCGGATAGAGAAAGTTGGCCAAATGTAGGTAAAAAAATCTTTGACGTATGGTCATGTAGTGTCTTGGTCATATCCAACAGAATTTAAATGATAACAAGGTTAATAATGCAAGTAATATAAAAAAAAAAAATTAAAGTCAATTCCAGCTTAGGTTAACAAAGAAAATTTTTATTTTACTTACTTTTAATTAAATAATTACGATAATTACAAATATGTATATACATATGACAGAATCACAATATTAAGTGGCGAAGAAGAAAGCAATTTTCCTTTCTATATATGGTGTTGGACTACTACTTCTGTTTGTTTATATTTCTTCATTTATGAATAACACATTCTCAAAAATTAGCTCATCCTAGGTAAGATTCGAACCCACAACCTTTGAATTAGAAATCCAACGTGCTATCATTGCAATAAAGCAATGTTTCTTAAAATGTGGGGCGCACCTCCTGGGGGCGTGATAATTCTACGAGGGGCGCTAGCATATTGAAAAGTCGAAAACAAAATATTATTTAAAAAATTATTAATTTACCGAAAGTAAAACAAAAACTTACTAACATAATAAAAATAAAATACATATTTACACTGATATAATATACTTATTAATGTATTAGAACTGCAAGATGTGTCTTATAATTAATTTACAAATTAAGTTAAGAACGATTTTAATAATTACCAGTGACACCATGGGCTTGTCATACATAAAACTATACACAAAAGTTAACACTTGCCTTAAAAATTTATACTGCTTATTATTAATCCCTTAACTACTGATTAAACATTATGAAATTCGCTTCATAATGCCACCGCTTTCCTCGTAGGTTTACGTATGTGATGTCTTTAAGGCGGGGAGTATAAAAGGAACAAATAAGCAAATTCTCTGAAATTATTAAATCCTTCGCAAAGTGTCAAGGTCTTTTTAATTGTATTCCACAGCCTTTGAAAAGACGTATAGATACGTACGGAGCATTTAACGCACCGGTTGAGCGAAACGTATATGTAGTCAGGTGGTACTTAAGAGATTAAAGTCGTATTTTAGCTTTAGCGTCAATGTATGGTTTTATTGAGAATTCAGTACATAGTTATTGTATTGAGGGGGGGGCGATGAAAATTATGATTGAATATTGGGTCGCAAATATTGAAAGTTGAGAAACACTGCCCTACAGGAACACGACGAGTAGTTTTCTTTTTTATACATGGTGTTGGACTATTATTTTTGTTTGTTATTATTTATTCATTTATTAAATTTAATTAATGAATTAAAATATTTGAAAAAAACTGTATTAACATCGTCATCCACTACAAGTTTAAAAAAATGTATTTGAACTTGAGTGGATACAGAAATAAAGTTTACAATGCAACAATACATGTTCCACAGTTTCAGCATTTTGTTCTTGTGGTCAGGATGCTGAAACTGTGGAACATATGTTTATAAACCTATTCTGTAAAAGAGAAAATTTTAGAAAGGAGTTGAAACGTTTAGGTATTTCCTGGCCACTTGTTTTGTCTTTGTTGGTCAAATGTACTGAGAGCCTAAATGTCTTAAGAAAATTTGTCTACTGTATAGATTTTTAAAGTTTTATATATATTGGTACCTCCCTTTTTTATATTTGTGTATTTCCACTCTTCCTTTTTATTTTGTTTTGTCTTGTTTGTTCCCCACCCCTTTTTTCCCTCAATTTTTTTTTTTTTTTTTTATGATTTAATTGAGTTACCACTTACGTCTGTAAGCCTCATGTTATGCATTGCGGAGCATGAGGAGTTTTGCAAATAAATTAAAAAAACTTGAGTGGATGATTAAAAAGTATTTTATTAACAATAGGCAAATTTGTATAAGATATACGAATATATATATAGGAAGAGTGTGATCTAATAGTAAGAATTGAATGAATAAAATAAACAGTTGTTTTGAATTGGTTTTATTTATTCTATTCTAATAATATTTTTTACTTTCAAAAGAAAAAAAACACTTAGTAAGATTAATTTTTTTTTAAATTTAGAATTAAAATCTCATTTAATAATTTGCCTTCTGTAGGATAACTTTTTGTTTGTTAAATATTTGTTGTATTAAGATAAAAAATCACCAAGTTACTTTAATGTAATTGCGATAATTAGCAAGTAGTGAAACATATTCCACGAAGAAAAAAGAAAGAAACGAGTCTTACAGTAGCCGCATATGATGTGTAACATCTGACATGCTATCGTGGTAAATACGCAATATTAACTTTTTTCCTGAAAAAAATATGAAAATCGGGTATGATTGGGAATAATTTTCTATCGAATAATTATACCTTTAATGAAAGTTGTATTTAATTAACAAAAGAGTAATGCAATATTTTATCAAAAATAATTATTCTTGTTCAATTTGGGGAAGAGCGGAGGCAATAAACTTATGATAACTAAAATATGACACATATACTTGTGATTTCAAAGTATTTAAAAATCGTTGAAAAACAGAGTCAGTAACAGTACCACTGTTAGCAGTCGAAAAATTCTAATATGTGTTCATTTCAAGCTTGAGTTCATCATACATAAAAGCTATGAGCGGCTCTGCTTTCGGAAAACTGAAGTTAAAGTTAAAATCACTTCTCAAAATCAGGGGAAGCGAGTGATAATTTTTTAAAGAGCAGAACCACCTTCGTTATATGGTAAAAGTACAAAATGCAGGAAATCTTTAAATATTTTAACCGTTTGATTCGAAGAAATATATACGATCACCGAAATCACTGCTTGTCCATTTTCAAATAAGCTTTCTGACGCACTTATGTCCCCCAATATCGTGACTAACGGATTTAGAGTCAAGCGCTCGAGTGCTTGATGACTACTAGATATGGACCCCCATGCGAGGGTAGCGAAAAGACATAGCCACGCACTCTCACTGGTCAAATCAAGTAGCGCGCACTTACGTCGCATCCTGTTACACGCATCCGTCCCTTTTCACGAAATCACTCCCAACAAATATCCAGCAACCGAGAGGAAAGATGTTACACATAAAAAAAATAGTTTAAAAAGTTAAAATATGTACACATAATATATATAATAATAATTAAATCAGCTAAAATATACTACAAAACTTAACCTCCTTTAAAAACAAGGATAAGAACTAAAACATGATTTTCAAAATTTTTCATTCAGAAAATTTTTGAAAATCATGATATTAGTAATATAAATATTTTACACACGTTGCAAGGTTGTTAAATTAATTTACGTAAATAACTGGATAATACCGTCTTAAAATAGAGTAAATATTTAGAACTACATATAATACGAGCAACGTAATTCCATAGTATTTCATTCTTAAGTTATTAATTAGCTTTTTCCGTGTTATTTAATTATTTGTTATTTAGTTTTAAGTTATTTAGTAATAAGTTCTTTTACATGAATAACTAGAACGAGTTTACTAATACCTTAGTAAACACGTTCAAATTTAGAACTAAATAATACTAGTTATGTAAATCAATATTGCATAGTTCTAAAGTTACTAATTAGCTTATTCCATATTTTATTAAGTTAACTATTAATATCGAATTAAGTTCTAAAGCTCTAAATTATTTAGTGATAAGCGATTAGTGTACGTGAATATTTAGAAAATATCGTGAAAAATTCCTTAAAATTTAGAACTAAAAAATACATTCAACGTAATTCCGTGCTATTTAGTTCTAAAACTATCAAATAGTTCAATACGTATTATTTAGTTCTAAAGTTCTCAGTTACTTGTAATAAATAGTTATTTTACGTGAATAGCTGGAAAACACTTGGTAAAATTCTTAATGTTTAGAACTAAATAATACGATCAACGTAATGCCTTATTATTAAGTTCTAAAGTTACTAAGTAGTTCATTACGTGTTATTTAGTTCTAAAGTTCTAAGTTATTTAATAATAACTTGTTATTTGATGTAGATAATTTGAAAATACGGCATAAAATTATTGATATTGAGAAATAAATATTACGAGCAACGCAATTCTGTCACTTCTTTTACATATTAAACAGCAAAGTATGATCGAAATTTAAAACAAGAATAAAACATTAAAAATGGGGAAATGAAGAAACAATGAAATGAAATAAAATTTAAAAAGAAAAAAGTAACATGAGCAAAAACGATAAAGGGTAATCATTCTTAAAAAGCTCGAAAAAGTATACTTAAAACTAAGAAAAGTTGAAAACCATTTAAATTCCTCAGTCTTTAGCATATTGCTTTCAAACTCCGAGCATTTTTCAAGCCCCGAACAGAAACTTTCAACAGAGAAAATCTCTCAGGGAAAATTGGATTTTATAAAATTAAATTTTTCGATAGCGGGAGGAACTGTTTTGTTTCAAAAGTTCTGAGGTCATTAATTTGAGTGCTTTGGAAATAGCGGTTTTCGATTACTGGTTAGTTGGCAACAATTGTTTAAGTCTCAAATCTGTTTGAATTGCTTAAAGCGACGTATTTAAGAAGTTTTCAAAGGTGAGAAGTTTGGGAAATTTAAATTCTTCAAACAATTAAAACATACATAAATTCAATAAAATCATATCCAATGAGTATCTCAGTTAATAGATAATGATCAAAAATCCTTATACTTCTGATACTCTTAAAGTATCCGACTACGTTCGGAACCGTGATTTTGCAAAAGTGTATAAATGGATAATATTTGATATTTAGTGTCACTTAGATTAGAAAATGTATAAAAATTGTTTTGAATATTATTACAAAAAAAATTATTTTACAATATTTGAAAAAAATGAACATAGAATGACCCCTTTTCAAAATATTCTCCTTTTGTGAAAAATGCTTCTATTATAATAATATTTTGCCTGTATATAGCCCAGACCTTCTGTACAGAGACTCAACAAGAACTTTTGAAATATATAACTTAGAAGTGAATTTATCCATGTTTTACGACAACAAGGTAGAAATTTTAAGAAAAATATGCCGATAATTACTTCAATTGGTTGTAACTCTGAAAATAATGTGAATTTTTCAAAACTCATAGTTGAGCCTCTGTACAGAGGTCTGAACTATATACAGGCAAAATATTATTGTAATAAAAGCATTTGTCACAAAAGGAGAACATTTGGAAAAAAGATTATTCTAAGTATTTTTTTGCCGAAATATTGTTTTTAAATAATTTTATTTTGTCAAAATGTCCTTAAAACAATTTTATATATGTATTCTAATCTAAGTGACCCGAAATATTTTGAAAATTATCCATTTATGTGCCTTTTTAAAATCACGGTTCGGAACGTAGTCGCATACCTTATATATAGAGATTTTTTTAATTGCTAGGATATTTAACGAATTCGCTACGTTCGGAACTTTATTAATACTATAATTTTACAAAAGCACATAAATGAACATTTTTTTTAAAAAAAAATATATCGCTTATTTTAATTAGAATATATGCATAGAACATTTTTAAGAGCATTATTACTATAAAAATGATTTAAATGCAATTTTTTTGTAAGAAAAATGAAGAAAAAATGACAAATTCATGGCATTTCAAAACATTATCCTTTTATGGAAAGCGCTTAAAAAATAATAAAATGTTACCTATATACAGTGTTTCGGGCTTAAAGCATTCAAAAGATATGGCTTATAATTAGGGAACTACCAATTAGAATGTAATAAACTGTTCATCCGTCGATTGGAAGCCCCTCCGAGATCTACACTACAGCAAAAGGTGCAGTGCGTACTTTGGTTAACGGAATTTAAATCAGTCACGCACGTACATTGACGTGTTCGAACAGAATAGAATGTCGTTACTGGCTTGCCTAATACATTTATCAGGATTCCTACAAAATGAATTACGCATACGATCAATAGTGTCTTCTATCACGGAAACTTAAGGATACTTGCCAGTTTGAGATACCAAAGTTCCCGTCTTCTTTAAAATTCTGTCCCATTGGAGGATAAATATTGATGTTGGAGGGTCAACATTGCAATCTGTTCAAACACGCCGCAGTACACTAGTGACTGGTTTAAATTCCGTTCACCAAAGTATGCACTGCAACTTTTGCACGTGGCGTCCACATCTTTACTAATGAAGTCAGTGTAACAAGTTTATCAAATGCGATTGTCGAATAATGCAGCTGATCAGAGTAGACACAAAAAATCTCGGAGGGATTTCCGATCCACGGATGAACAGTTTATTATATTCTGATGGGTAGTTCTGTAATTAAAAGCTATAAATTTTAGATACTTTAAGCCTGAACACCCTATATATAAGCAAAATTTTATTATTATACAAGCTTTTTCCATAAAAGGATAATGTACGGCCCCCGTAAGGGTGTGATCGAATTATATAGTTTCGAGTGTTTGGGACTCTAGTGTATTTAACGTGGGAGCGCGGGCAGACTCCCCAGGCTCACGAAATCTTTAATTCTGAGTAAATTGTTTATTTGCTACCAATAAGATTATCAGTGTCCTCCCATACGACAGTCTTCATGGGAACTAAAATGTATTTGTCACATATCTTCTTCTTTTTTGGGAATGGCAAGCGTTTTTACACTGGTGTGCAAAACTTAAGCAACAGGTGGGTTTATTGCCATAATTACGAAAAAATCATCTGGAGACATAAATTCTGAAATGAGGGAAGTATTATGTACGTAAAGGATGACGAAAACATCGGCGCTGAAAAAGGAAACAAGCATACGGTATGGAATCAAACAAAAAAAACTTTATTGAACGCGTATCGTGACTCGTTTCTATCAACAGGAAGAACAAGAAGATGTTCCTTAATGGTATATGCCCTCCCTTTCAATGTTTGCCCCTCTCCCATACTCAGAACCAGCTGGGTAACATTTCTTGGGGGTGGGTCCCCCATTCCTCAATCAACACTGTTTGATTGTTGGTTGTACTCCCATGATTGCGTGTACAATATTCTCCCAAAGCATCCCACATGTTCATGGGTTTTAAAACGGGGGCACGCTGGCCAATGCATTCAGTGATATCTTCACTTTCCCGCAGCTCCTCAACAGCAAGAGTGCGATGTGGCCCTGCATTGTATCCATAAAATGAAATCTGGCCAATGGCCCCCCGGAAAAAAATGCACATGGGGAAAAGTACCTCCTCCTGCGATCCCCGGTTACGCCCTCTGTCGAAAATGGGAAACTCGTTCCCCGTTCAGCATAATCCCGCAGACAAAAACTCAGGACCACCGTAAGGATGTCTTTTCCCTTTATGTTACTGGGATAAAACCGGTCCCCATTTTCTCCAAATCAAAACCCTTGGGAAACCTTCTGGTACTGAACCCATCTTCCGTAAAGAAAAACACGACTCCTGATCAGTTGTCCCGTTTTTGTTCCCCTGGCTCACTGTAAACGGTGGCTTCGTTGGCCTCTTTCACGGGAGGCAGCGTTCGGACGGCGGGTGAACAGGCCCTTTTTAGCGTCTGGCCACGGGAAACCGCACCTTTTCGACCTGTTGCTGTCAGGTTTTGAGCAATGGCGCTTGCTGACTGCTTTCGAACTTTTCTCCTGCGGTGATATATCGGTCATCCTGCGTTGTGTCCCCGGCCACCCCAACCTTTCAACAGCTGTCCTGTGGTTTGGAACGCTTTAAGCGCGCGAAACAATTTTTGGATTCGAACTCTGCGCTACAGGTTGACTTTCCCCCCCTCCCCCACCCGATCATTCTTCCCGTGTGAAGTCATCCAGTGATTTCTTCTAGCCATATTTCACGAACTGACTCACTGGCCTTGCGGGAATATGGTGTTGCGTCCCCGCCCCTTTTTTCACTACTGTTGAAGGGAGCGCGGCATCACGCGTTTTTCGTACGCTCCATCGCTTCCGTTTTGTTCTGATATTTGCATACGCATGACGTTTCTACTGACTTCGTGTTCCTCTACTGATCTCCCGACCTCCTTTTCTGCAATTTCTGGCTATCTGCTAAATTTTTACATTGTTGCTTAAGTTTTGCACACCAGTGTATAAATGTAAATGAGTTTATAAATGCAATGGTTTATAACTGTAAATGTATGGTTTATAAATTTAAATGTATGGTTTATAAATGAAATGGTTCATAACTGTAAATGTATGGTTTATAAATGTAAATGTATGGTTTATAAATGTAAATGTATGGTTTATAAATGTAAATGTAAGGTTAATAAATGTTAATTTATGGTTTATAAATGTAAATGTAAGGTTAATAAATGTAAATGTATGGTTTATAAATGTAAATGTATGGTTTATAAATGTAAATGTAAGGTTAATAAATGTTAATTTATGGTTTATAAATGTAAATGTAAGGCTAATAAAGTAAATGTATGGTTTATAAATGTAAATGTATGGTTATGTATGTAAATGATCAGAATATAAAAAACAATAAATGAGCATCTATGATCTCTATTGAAGGAAGTTGAAAATGATTAGGCAAGGGAAGAACCTGCTGAAGTAATGCATATTAATCACTACAGCTAAAATAAATTTGAGAAAAACGATGAACATAAAACGTTTGAGTTGAAAGGAAACTTTTTGAATGCTACCTAAAAGAATCCTTCAAGAAAGATATAAAGCCACAAGACACACTGCGCCCTGCCAAAATGCACAGGGAAGAAAAAGTACAACATACTATTAGAAATAATCTAAAGACAATAAAACTACAACAACTTGAATAAAATATGAGAGTTTTGTCTAAAATATCATTCCTGTATCGTTAGCGAAGTATATCTGTGAATTGTGTCATTTTAGTCCAGTTTGATTGGATTTTTCCTCAAAGTAACAAAGAAAAATTTAAAAGACCTTAAAAGTAGGTAAGTGTACTTTCTCTTAGTTAAATTATTCTCTGAAATTACGATTTTTATTGTAAACAATGAAAATAATTATAAAAAAAGAATTGGGGTGACTCAGTGATCCTGCGCGACCATTAACGTTAGTATCAAGGACGTACTTGCTCCGGGGTTAAATTAGTTAATTTGTTGTAAAAAATAGTTTTTTATAAATGAGCTATCCAACTAAAATTATTTTAGAAAAAAGAAATTTGATATTAATATAATAATATTATGAGTTGATATCCCTATCTTTTCCAGCATGAATTTTCAAATTATGATTTTTTTTAGTGGTAAATCCGTTTAAATACACTATATTCACCAAAAAATTCAAAGGAAAAAAATCATTTTAATCTTAAGAATTAAATCATGATCCTATTGGTACAGAAGCAAGGCATAGTAGACTGTAAAAGCAGTAGGGCTTCTAAGAAAACAAATTTCGTAAAAGTCACATAAAAAATAATTGACTAATTCAGAAAATATGTTTTCTTTCTAAAACTGCATGTCAAAAAGAAAAACACGCGTAACTTTCTTAGCAGAAATTAATCACGCATATTTTTTCAAATAAATATTTGTTAAAATAAGTTTTCATTTCGGAATAAATTTAATCAATTTTAACAAAAAATAAAAAACTATAAAAAGTAATTCAACTTAACGTCCTTATCTTGAAACGCATATGACACTTAAGCTTAGTAAAATTAATTATTTAATGAAAAGTAATTTAATTGTTTCTAGTTATTGCTTAATTTTTTTATGTATCCTGATAGTAACATATCCTCTTATTATTCTCCTTTTTAAATCTGTAATCTTCTACATATCTTCTTTATTTTCTGTTTTGGAAAACTTATTTAAAGAATATTTAACTTATTTTTCATGTTATACACATTTTTTTCACTCTTGAAAACCTAAGAATAACGCTTGGTGAATTATAAATAGCGCCAATAAGTCATTCTTATCTGTGAACTTATAATTGTAATTATCTGGATGCTTTTGAAAAAGAACCGTAAGACTTTTTTTTAGTCCAAGAATTACGAAAGCGTTTAATGTTAATTATTATAATTACTTAAATTAATTTAATTCCAAGTTAAGCATTGAGTATTGTTACGATCGATTTTCAACCATTCTGATCACGTAATGATAAAAAAGAAAAAATAATTAAACGTTTCCTTCCATATTATACGTATATGTATATTTGTGTGTGTAAATTATGTGTATATACATATACATAAACATATATCACTTATGCACATGTGCATATATTATAAGTTTAAACAAAAAAAACAAAACAAAAAAAATCAATAAAATGTTCAAGGTATCCGACTACGTTCAGAACCGTGATTTTACAAAAGCGTATAAATGGATAATATTTATGATATTTAGTGTCACTTAGATTAGAAAATATATGTAAAACTGTTTTAAGAATAGTATTGCAATAAAAAATTATTTAAGTACAATATATTTCGGCTAAAAATTAACTTAGAATAAACTTTTTTCAAAATGTTCTCCTTTTGTGAAAATGCTTCTATTATAATAACATTTTGCCTGTATATAGCTCAGACCTCTCTACAGAGACTCAACTAGAATTTTTGAAATATATAGCTAGAACTGTGTTATCCGTGTTTTACGACAATAGAGGGGAGAAATTTTAAGAAAAAAACGCCGATAATTAATGTAATGGGTTGTAACTCTGAAAATAATGTGAATTTTTCAAAACTCATAGCTGAGCCTCTGTACAGAGGTCTGAACTATATACAGGCAAAATATTATTCTAATAGAAGTATTTGTCACAAAAGGAGAACATTTTGAAAAAAGGTTATTCTAAGTTATTTTTTGCCGAAATATTGTATTTAAATAATTTTATTTTTTCAAAATGTCCTTAAAACAAGTTTATGCATGTATTCTAATCTAAGTGACACTAAATATCATGAAAATTATCTATTTATGCGCCTTTTTCAAATCACGGTTCCGAACGTAGTCTGATACCTTAATTTTTAGCATACGTATTACCAATCTGCGCTTTTGATTTTTTATACGATTTTTTATGTGCACTGCTATCCATAAAATTATTCCGAAGGTTTTAGAATGTAATAAAAGGACCTTAACAATGTTTGCGAAGGATTTACTTATTTCAGAGTATTTGCTTATTTATTCTCCTTCCCTCCCCTCAAAAAAGCATCACACACTCGCGTCTACGTGGAAAACGGTGGCATTAAGGAGCGAATCTTGTAACTTTTAATCGGCAGTTAAGGGATTTATTATAAACCGTACACATTATCAAGATAAGTATTAATACAAGCCCATGGGGTCACTGGTAATTTTTAAACCTGTTCTTAGCTAAGTATTGTTAAATTAATTATAAAATACATTGTATAGTACTCATACATTTAAAAGTTTATTTTATTTTTTATTATGTGTTAATGTATTTTGTTCGATTACTTTCAGTAAATTAATAATTTTTTAAAAATAATCTTTTATTTTCGACTTTTCAATAGGCTCGAGCCCCCTTGTAGAGTTATCACGATCCTCTATGGGGGCGCTCCCCACAGTTTGAGAAACGCTGAATATATATAAAGGAGTACTGAGTACTGAATAGAGAGAGAGAAACATTGTAACATTTTATAAGAACAGCTCTCTCTCTGCATAGTTGTCGCTCTAGCTTAGTGACCAAAGTCACGGACTCAATGGTCGGCGTGTCATGAGTTCGAGCTTAGTGCCACTGAAGATCCACCGTGTAGAGGAGCTGATGAACATTAAATCTGGGTTCAAACGCCCTCCCATTGGTTTGGAATTAGGAGAAAAGTGGTGTTTTCTCAGGAGTCGTCTTCATCACTTGACCATTGTTCAAACTTACGAGATTCATCGCCAAAAGCTCTCGTGTAGTACAATAGAGTGATGTTAATGTTCCTTCACTCTCCTCTCTGCACCGATAGCGGCTTTTTTGCATTTTCTGCTTTATTGTGCACTGTCATTTCGACAGTGCGTAGGTGTTTATTAAACTTAATATTAAAGAAAATGTTAAATATATTTGATACTTTTTTTTCTAGTAGCTATTTAGTAGGTGTATAAATCCCTAGACATCATTCACCTTGTTGAAATGCTTACGATGAAAATTAATATTCATATTTAACATTTCCCTTCATCTACATACCAGAGAACATCTTTTCTGCATAAGTAGTTTTCGAAATTCCAAAAAAGAATTTTTGATTCATATCCTACAGTTTCCAGCAAATTCTGGAGAATCTGTTTCCCTTACGAATATTATTTTATGACAAGGGATTTTCCGTTTCTCTCAACCAGTGCTTTATAATTATCTCACGGACGTATATATACATCTTTCCGTAATACGATTATTATTTTTGCGGTACTACCTGTAAAATTATTACGAAGGCTTAAGAATACAAGGTTATTTAAGTTTTGTTTTGAATCCTAGAATTTAACTATATATTCGGAACTTTACTATTACTATAATTTTCGAAAAGCGTATAAATTAATATTTGTTTTTAATATTTACTCTCACGTGAATTAGAATATCAGTATAACAATATTTTAAGAACATTATTGCTATAAAAATTATTTAAATGCAATTTTTTTGACAAAAAAAAAATGACATATATTTTAAATGTTGTCTTTTCATGGAAAACGCTTCTCTATGATAATATATTGCCTACATAAAGTTCAAAATTTTGTACAGAGCCTGAAATAGGATTTTTGTAATAAATAACTTAGAAAAGGATACATTTATGCATGCTTTAATATATCAGAGTGGTTAACAAAAAATACTGCTTATAATTTCAATCCATAGTAACTCTGAAAATAATGTGAATTTTACAAAAATCTTAGTTCAGATTTTGTGTATAGAAGTCCTGGCAATATTTATACAAAATGATGTTATAGAAGTATTTTTCATAAAAAGAAAAAGTTTTGAAAGTAAGAAATTCTTTCTTCATTTTTTGAGAAAAATCTGTATTTAAATAACTTCTAATAATATTTTAAAAGCAATTTCATAAGTATATTCTGATTTAACTGACAAAAAATATGTGTTAAGAAGAAAAATTCATTTATACGCTTTTTCAAATTCACGGTTCTGGATCTAGGCAATCAGTGTAAGTGATAAGTTCAAGCATATATATATGTTGTTAGTAACTAGCTAAGTTAGTTGGTTTGCTGTAAACATAATTTTTCATAAATAAATTATCCAACTGAAAATTGTTTTAAAAAAACACAAAGCTTGGTAGTAATTATTCTAATAATAATATAATAAGAAAGAAAAATTCCCATTTTTGAACAGGAATTTTTGAAATTGTATTGTGATTGGTAATTCCGTTTAAGTAATATTTAAATACGCCATATTTAACAAAAAATTCAATGAAAAATAATTTTAATCTTAAAAATTATATCATAATCCTTTTGGTAAAGAAGTAAGTCTTAATAACACTGTAAATGAGTGGGACTTTTAAAAAACAAATTTCGTAAAAGTCACATAAAAAAAAATATAATTCAGAAAAAAATATTTTTGATCTAAAACTGCGTAATATCTAAAAGAAAAACACTTTTAACTTTTTTGCAGAAATTAATCACGCATATTTTTCCAAATAAATATTTGTTAAAATAAGTTTTCATTTCGGAATAAATTTAATCAATTTTAACAAAAAATAAGAAACTATAAAAAGGAAATTCTTCATAACAACCTTATCTTAAAACGCATAGGAAACTAAAGCTAGTAAAATTAATTATTTAACGAAAAGTAATTTAATTCATTCTAGTTATTGCTTAATTTTTATATATCCTGATAGTAACACGTTCTTTTATTATTCGACTTTTTAAATCTATAATCTTATACAACTCTTTACATTTATATTTCCCTCCTTATTTTCTGTTTTGAAAAAAATTATTTAAAGAATATTTAATTTATTTCGCACGTTCTACGTTTTTTCCCTCATCAAGACCTAAAGATAACGTCTGGTATTGCAAATAAGTCATCATTATCTGTGAACTTTCGGTTTTAATTCGTTGGACGCTTTTGAACATGTAAGTACCTTAAAATAATTAAAAATTGTACTCCCTAATATTTATTTATATCAACTTCTTCCTTCTTTAGCATTGTAGGTTCTAGAACTTTTTCACTTTTATTTTATTATACTATATATATATATATATATATATATATATATATATATATATAGTATGTGTGTATGTGTTAGTGTGTGCGTGTGTTGCAGATTTGTCGAGTAGAAGAATTTACTTATAATTATTCTATTATTAGGTGATGGGTGTAAGAGTGGTTAAATTGATGAGGCATGTTCTTGTGAACGGATACTCCATTTTTGTTCTACGTGTAGCACTTAATTACGACAATCACAAATATAAAGTAGAACCAAAGACGATGGACAAAAGCTTAACTTAACATTATGCAGATAAGTAGCAGCCGGCAAAATTCTCTTTATATACAAAGCAGAAAGTGGAAGCTCAAAAACTCACATGACTTATGAGGATATGTAGAATTTTTTCAGATAATCGGACGGTATGGCTTACATAATAACTTCTCTAAATTCGATGACTACTCAGTTTTCAAGTGTTTAAAGTTACTCTTATTCCCGTTAGTGGGTAGCTAATAATTATTTACACGAAGTCTTGTGGTTTAAGATCCATTTTAAATTAAAATATATAATATATATATTAATATGTATATAAGAAAATTTTAGCACATATATATATCATTAAGGAGAAAAGAGTTGAAGGAAGAAAGATTCGTTCGGAGTACCTTCCGTTCCGAACGCAAGTGCTTTATTGACCATGCCAAAACGATCGTCATCGCATGATGTTTGGTACTAGTTTATATAGGTATCACACCGCCACATACCCCCATGCCAGTGATTCAGCGAATAGGCGAACGAACGATGCCATATTCATGGCGAGCATGTAAGCAGTTGTGTCACTTTGAGGGTTGCGTCATTCGTGCGTGACGGCTTGACAATTGCGTCATTTGTGGGAATTGCTTTTGCAGTGGATTGATGTCGCCCCGACTGCGGCACGTAAAGGGTGCGGTTCACTTTGCATGGCCAAGGTCACCAATGAAGGAAGGAAGATTAGATATGGGTACCTTCCGTTCCGTACGCAACTACTTTATCAACCACGCCAAAACGATCGTCATGGCGTGATGTTTGGTACTAGTTTACATAGATATCACACCGCCACAGGCTAAATATATCTTAGAAAACTGAAAAATTTACTCAAACATTGTTCACATTTCCTTGGCTTTTTGTACTTAATTAAATAAAAATACTATATACATAGATATGTGTGTTATTTTGCTTAGGTTTAAAACTTTGAAAATATAAGGCAACAGAAAGAAAAATTTGCTATTTCCTATCATGCACAAAAGACGGCAATCTTGTAAAGGACTACTTTTGGATAACTTTCGTGAATATTTCATTCAAATTTCCCCTGAGTTTCCCTGGTAGAATAATAAGTTCAAATTGAAGCAATACAGCTTAAAAAGATGAATATTTAATTTCTGTTCGCTTACGCTCGTATTTAAATTTTAAATTATTCGATATGTAAATTCTTTGCACGTTTCTTTTATCTCATCAGAGTACAATGAAAGTCTAATTTAAAATGTTCGCGCTGATATTTATTCGGAAAAAATGAAAAGAAAAAAGAATTAAACATGTATAACAAATTATTCACTATCAATATTTTACGGTAGGATTTTATTAATTTTTTTAAACTTTTTATTTTGATAAATGTTTGAAGATGCTTTTTTCAGTGTTATACAGGGTATTCGTTTGCTCTTGGAGCCATTTAATAACGAATAAGTGATCATTGAGTAGTTTGGTTGCTTAGTGATTGTTACCATTCGATGTAATTACATCATCTTTTTTGTTAAAGCATTATTATCTATCCCTCTACATCTCTATTTTTCAATTGCTACTATTAGCTCACAATCTCTATATATTTATTTATCTTGATGGAATTTTCAATTGTTTATAAAATAAATTTTAAAGCGCTCAGTTGAGCTGAAATTTTATATACATGATTATTTTGGATGACAATACAGTAATTTAATAATAATTAATTGATTAAAACTAATTATTTAAAGAATTACAGATAATGCCTCGTCGGCATCATTTTTCGTGACGAAGCGACCCTTTTGCCGACTTGTGTCAAAACTTGAAAAGGTTTTTCTCACATTTTAAAGTGCTCATTTGAGCTGAAATCTTTCATACGCTATTGTTTTGGGTAAAAATACGATGATTTAAATATAATTAATTAAAATTAATTGACTGAAACTAATTATTTAAAGAATTACAGATACAGCCACGTTGGCTTAACTTTTGGCGACTTGGGTCAAAAATTTTAAGGATTTTTTTTACACGTTTTAAGCATTCAGTTGAACTGAAATTTTATAAACATGGTTGTTTTGGATGACAATATGATACTTTAATGACAATTAATAAAAATTAATTAACACTTAATATTGTGATTCTGTCATATGCATATACATATTTATATTGATTGTAACTATTTAATAAAAAGTAGCTAAAATTAAAATGTTTCTTTGTTGATCCAAGTAAGAATTGACTTAAAATTTTTTTGTATTACTTGTTTTATATTTATTGACCACCACACGTTTTCTCATTGCTCTATTTATCAAAAGATTTGAGTAGACATAAGTATTATTTTGGTATTTGGTTTTTAAATTATATTTTGCAAATAAAAAATTAGCAAAAATTGTTATGTATAGAAGAGGAACAAGTGTTTTATCGTTTTGGAATCTTATCTAAATGGTTCTTCTTTTAAAATATTGTTAAGGCCGGATGTTATTGTTTCTTCTTTTTATGGAAAGGCATCATTTCCTCATATTACGTCAGTTTTAACTGAACCTGCAGAGTTTGTTTGCGGGGTTTGGGGATGTGATTATAATAGCACGACTATGTGAATTACGTAAGTAAAAAATCACTTTAAAATTGTGAAATCTGTGTTCACAGAACCTTATGATATGATGGAGGTTGTCAGTTTTCCACATTTCAAAGATATGCTAGACATTTCTTAAACCAAGGAATATGATTTTTTAAAAATTTTTCCAGGTTATGTATGACCATCCACCTTTCTTCCTGAGCCTCTTTGACGTTTAGTTTTGATACACTCTATTTATATAAGTAATGAAGAAAAGTGAATACAAAATAACGTATCACAAAATCCCCAGAACTATTATGAACCTAAGTATTTGAAATTTGGTTAGAAAGTTTCTTTAATTGTAAAAATGTTGTTTTATTTTGTATCTTAAAATAAGGCCGCAATAAAATTCAAAGGCGGGGTTAATTCTTTTTTTTTCTAGTAATGAATTGATTTATTGTCGATTATGCACCTCGTAAATCTTGAAGCCCTTTAAAGTGACGAAAAGGACATCTCAACTCTAGCACACCCCAAACTGAAAATTCTACATCACACCATCATAAATACATAGAATATAATCACAGACAGGTTTAACATGCATCAATCTCTCTACATGGCTGGTTTTTAGTGATATTAGGATTTGAACCTGTATACAGTCAAATATGGAATCTATATCCCTTAAGAATCTCTTATTTTATGACAAGGGCTTTCCCATGCAATCGAATCATGAATTCATAAGTCTCTTCTTTCTCAGAAAAATGACATGGGCTTGATGTTCAATAAATACTCTTAAGAAGGTATCGAAGAGCCATTTTAAAAATAACTTGGAAACACAGCTACGAGGGCTGTAAATTAGTAATGGCAACACAGTGAATTTTTACTGAACTTACAAGTACAATTGCATTACATTCCTTCAATGTAATCACCAGGAAAGCTTATAACCTTTTGTCGAAATGTCGGGAGCTCGTTGGAGACAATTGGTAAGGTGTTGAGTGTTGATGTCAGCAAAGGAATGCCCTTCTGTGCGTCGTACAGATGAAACGTCTTGTAATCGGCGACTACGGAGAGGTTCCGTCAACATCGGAAACACATCGAAGTCGCAGGGATTCATGTCAGGTGAGTAGGAAAGGTACTCCAGAATGTGTCTCGCTGCTACAGTCGCAATAGTAGAATGACACTGTTTACGACACGACAATGATCATTGTCATGCAATACGATAGGGAAATTTCTTTTCAGTAAGCATGGACGTTTGCACCTCATAGCTCGACGCAGATGGTGCTGTAGAAGTTCCAAATAGTAGTCTGTGTTGACAGTTTGTCCTTCAGGTTCAGGCTTCCAGGAATCCTCGATAACGTTCTATTGCATTTTTGCCATGAGTAACCTCCAATTTTAAGCCATGAAAACATGCTTTAGAACGATGAAAATGAAACTCTTCACTTTAACGCAATGCAACAACTACCCTTCTAACTGTATAGAGAGGGTACTCAACCTTTTTTTTCTTCTGGGTCGCATACATATGTCAACTATTTGACGCGGGCCGCAAACATATGTTACCAATTTCCGCGGGCTGATCATGAGGATAAAGGGGGATTAAAATGTTGAAAATTGATAAAAATATATATTAACACGTGTTTTGCTTATTTTAATTACCATTTTTTATTTTTGTCACTAACACTGAATTCAAGCATTTAAAGAACACATTTTAAGAAACACACCTTCACAATTTCTGCTTCAATAAACGATTTTATATGATTACCAATAATATAACAAACTTCATAAGATGTCTTTGTTACCACTATTAAAACACTTTGTTGCTGTCGCAAAGATTATTCAAGAAAGCCTATTTATTACCTCTTAAATAAAACTTCGAGGAAAAGTGCCATTGAATGATTCCTGTTTATGTTATTTTTTAAATAAAGCTTATTCGGGACAAATCAAACAATTACTGATCCATGTTTGTTTTTCACTACAAAATAGTCGACCTTCCAATCGTCTTGAAACGATATATTTTCTTTGAATATTTTTCGCTTGCAAGATTGAGATAGTTAAAAATTAGTTCCACCCTTAAAACTGTTACTACATCACATTGTTGTCTGTTATCATTAACCGTAATCGTTACAAATAGAAAAAGAATATTAATTTGTACTCAAACGACATCGGCGGCAAAAGCAAAAATTGATAGATTTGATTTCTTAACACCAAATATTTTATATATTGTTCTTAAGTTAAATTTTCAGAGCAATGGACACTGATCGGGCCACTTGAAAATGCTCGGTGGGCCGTAGGTTGAGTATCACTGATATTGACCGTTTTTTGTTTTGTTTTTCCTTTTTTTTTACACTTCGGCAACAGCACCACCTCACCGCTCCATATCCTATTTTCGCATGTCCTTTCCTCTGCGAGTTTTAGGTTAAGTTGCTACTATTAATTTTACTACTCTCGTATAACTGCGTTCAGTGACTTTAGACAATATAGTAATTATTGTGTTGTACATGTATTTAAATTTTTCCTTTAAGAAAATTAATACGGCATAAAATTATTCTTTACTGTTAAAAGTTAGTTTAGTATTAGCTTTTTAAATACACAAGTTTTCGAAAAGCGAAAGAACTCAGTACAAATCTAAGTTGGTGAATTAAAAGGGCGAAGCTCCTGCATACTGCATAAGACATGACGAAACAAGTAAGAAAACTATATAATCAAATAATAAATCCTACCCAATGTTCCAACGTTCATGACATGTAACCAGAAATAGGCATGGAAAGAAATAAATAGCAATCCCAAGCGGCCATTGGTCTGTGAAGTTTCAGTCGGTATTGATTTATCAATGACTTTTCCCTATTGTCCCAATCCCCATGGGGAAAATGCTGGTGAATTATTCCGAGAGTACGCTAAATTACACTTCAGATGTATTTTAGGATATCTAAAAGGATTTGCGAGATATCTATCTTTAGGTGGAACACTGAGTAAGATGGCTCGGAGTGTAATTTATTTTTATTACTCCTTTCACTCACTTTACTTGTATGCTTAATGTCAAACGTTATTTCTTTTGTTCTGATAAAATAATTTGGCAGCGTTGCCATAGATTGCGAGTGAAAAGAATAAGTAGAAATTTCTTTGAGCATAATGAAATATGAAAGTTGTTCTAATGTATTGAGAGTGCAGAGCTTACAGGCATTGACAAAAATACTATTGACTGTCTTTTAAGGTATCCGACTAAGTTCGGAGCCGTGGTTTTGCAAAAGCGCATAAATGGATAATTTTCATGATATATAGTGTCACTTAGATTAGAATACATGTATAAAAAAGTTTTAAGGACATTTTGACAAAAACAATTATTTAAATACAATATTTCGGCAAAAAATTAACATATTGGATTTTACAGGAGCAGATGGATCATGAGTGCAACCTATAGCATGAGATTTGAATAGGACAGGGAACTCCTTTCTTATCTCATCCCACTTAACAACGCAGGGGACATTTTAAAGATTATGTTACATTTAATGACGGACTGTCTATCTGTGCAACTGAAGTTTAAGAAATTGATAATTTGTCGGAGCCAATGAATAACGATTCTGATGCAGAAATTGATAATGAAACTGTTGTAAGAACTGTTACATTTTACAATGTTTTACATTGTTTGGAAACTGTGAAAACATACCTGATGCGGCAGAATGTAAATAACGTAGTATTTTCTCCTATGTACAAGGTCGAAAAAAAGACTCGTTCGGTCAGCATTTAAAATTTCCAATTAACTGATGTATAGTAATTCACTAATAATATTTTAACTGTTGAATAAAAATTGTAGTTTCCAAATATGGTTATTTTTTGTGTAGTCGCTCATATTAGAAATCCCAAAAGGTAAGAGCGAAAAATTTCTATTTTGTTTGAACCATGATATAACAGATAACCCCAATTTAACGAAACAAAATATTCGGTCTCGAAGAATTCGTTAAATCGGGGTCCAACTGTATATAATGGACCCATTAGTAGTGGATAACAGCACGCACATCCCTTGACACCACGTTGTCAGTATACATCTGTAACCCATGCTGATTTATTTTTGAATAACTTCAGGTACGCCGGTATGCTCTTCGACGATCTGCGTATGCTTCAGGCTTTTACGCTGACGCTACTTTCGTCGCTGAACCAGCAACAGGTTAAGTTCTTATTGCAATTGTTTGTTTCAGTTGAAGCATCATCTTCTTCAAAAAAAAATGAAGAAATTTACATTTGGAACTTCCTTTGTATACAGTGGTGAAAAAAGGAATTTTTAAAAGAAGGGGGGACGGGGGATCAAATTTCCGCCCCCCATCCTCTTATTATACCCCAATACGTCACCAAATATATTATTTTGATTTTATTGAATTGTAGGAAACAAAAAACAGTAAAAAATAAATTATTGAATAAATAACTATCAGTAACAAATAAAATAAATTATTAATAACAACTACTTAATTAAATTAATGGAAATACAATTTAATCGTATGTATGTATTACTGCATGCATAGGAATGTAATCAATCGAGATAAAATCAATAGCGAGATGGAGGAAGCAGTACCACTGGACCCCCGTGTACGCCACGTTTGTACATGTAATAAAAATTCGATTCAAAATATTAATTAAACAAAGCTGTTAGCTTTACAAAAGTGAGTAATCAGTCAAAAAAAAAAGTAACGGCTGTTAATCTCTATGAGAAGAAAAATGAAACTCTGGTTACAATTTAGACGAAAATACTCCTGCCTTTGTAATTTCGTGTGGTTATTAATATTTGTTGAAACTTGAAATCCATGTTTAGAAAAAAATCAATATATGTTTTAAATCATTTTGGAACACACTCAACGAGAATACATTTTAAAAATAATAAATCATTTATGAATAATTTATTCGATTATAGAAATAATTTTGAATGCTAATTTTACTGTAGCATTCCTTGAAGCAGATTCAATCATGAAATTATTTTAAAAACATTTAAAAAATTTACTTGTTTATTGTTATTTATCCACCGATATCAACTCATTCTTTTGTCAACGGCATTTAACACGTCTAACTCTGGATAAGAATTAGCATACCTTGTGGATTATTCCTATATCAATTGTACAATCGTGAAAAAAGAGAAGAAAACACGTCTAGTAAAGTCAGTAAATTTCGTCAATGCCGAACAAAAGAATAATCATTGTTATTAGATTAAAGGAAACTAAATTATTCTGCTACAAAAAGTATGAACAATTTGATGTAATTAAAATTCTGCATAATTTTTAAAAAATATTTTCCGATTATAAATTCATGTTTACTTTCAAAGTTCCTCGTTCAAAATTAAATTTAAACTATTGTACAGTCCTGCTCAAAGCTTTTCAGACATGGAAGTTAAAAATTGGGTCTCTTATGTTAAATAAATATTTCAAGCATTCGGAAAATTAGAATTTAAAATTAGTACGTTAGAAATTGAATTCACAATAATATATATGCATTTACATTAGATATTGAGAATAGATTAATTAATTATTTTTAATATAATTACGAAGACCGTGCTAATTTAATTTTTAAAAAATCTTTACAGAAGTACTGGGATTTTTGACGACGTAAATCTACCAAACAAAAAGTTTATAGAATTTTTTTGTCCAATAAATCAATTGACATTTAGAGAAAATTATTATTACTTTATTAGTGTTAATTCCTTACAATCCTTTTAATATACATTCAGGATTATTGTATATGACAGTCGGGTATTATGAAAAATCATTTATATATATATATATATATATATAAATATATAATGATTTTCCATAATACCCGACTGTCATATACAAGTATGTGATGTATTTCCATAGTATTTAATATTTATTTATTATTTGTAAACTAAGAAGTATTTTTAAAAATTAATGTATAGTGAAAAGTAATATAAACAATATAATTAACAATTTTTCACAGAATTTGTTTGCATGAATTTGCTTAGATTTGAATTACCCGTATCTAAATTCCATGAATTCTAGAAGCGTAAGAAGATTTCTTGCAATCGCATTAAACCTTCTAAATAGCATTTTTTTTTTTTTTTGCAAATGGCATGTAACGAACTCAGAGAAATAACAAGCCATTAGTCTCTCTCTCTCGTTACAGACAAAACAAAATCATTAGCAATACAATACGAAGCAAAGTCATTAAAAAAAGTTCCCCAGTAACAAGCAACAAATTTCCCTATATACGTAAAACTACATGCACCAAACTCCGAAGAAAGCAAAAGAAACGGACATTAATTTATTTTTGGACATCCAGCTGAACATGTGAGTAACAAATTTCCGCAGTTTCTCTCAAACTGCCGTTAAAGTAACACCCTGGCTCTTGTGTTTTATTTATTCCACTCTACATCGCAATTTATGACTGCTTCGTCAGGAAATACTGCTACGCATTAAAAATTAATGGGCTCGCCTAAGTCAGCTAGCTCTCTATACTTTGAAAGGGTGTGCAGTTCGTGCATCGGGGAAATTAGTAGGGGGAGGGCTCACAAAAGCGACTAACACTGACTTGTATTCAGGGACTAGAAAATACTTTGCGTGATATGATTAATTATGATAGTTAATGTGGATCTCCCTGAGAAAGGGATGGTGCCATTAATAACATGGGATTTATGGTAGGAACAGTCTCATTATAAAAACATGCTAATCTTTTCACTTACGAGAATCTTCTAATCAGCCTACATAACTAATTCAGGAAATTTTGGAGCATTTTGATTTAAGATTTTGATCAACAGTTCGCGTATAAAGAATAATATACCTAAATACGTGTTCTCATCTAAAGTTATGTTTGTTATATATAGTCAATTTAAAATTAAACACACACACGTGTATGGAATCTCAATGGCAATATTCAATATGATATTAAGATATATATATATATATATATATATAGTATAATAAAAAAATAAATTAATAGAGACAAAATTATATTTCTTACAAGGCTAAAAAAAAGAAGAAATAAGATTTTAAGAAATATATCAAGAAAAATAAATGGTTCAAAAAAATATTGTACTAAAATTGGATAAAAACAGACAAAAGAAGAAGAATAGGTAAAGCTACTGAAATTGAAGATACCAAAAGAGTATTTGGACAAAAATGGAGATCTATTATGATTTCTAAAGCGGTCGCTGAAATAGGCCAGCGATACATACTATATATATATAATATATATATATATATATATATATATATACTACATAGATATATTTAGGGTACACAGGAATTTTCAGGGGTCGAAAGTTCACCATTCTTGTATCATGCTCCTTTTGATTTTGTCGATTTTCGGGAACAAAACACAGTGAAAACTAATTATTGAATAAATAATTAGCATTAATTAATAAAATTAATCATTAATAACAAATACTTGATTAAATTTTACGTACTATATACTTAGAATTATAGTCAATCGGAAAAAAAAATCAAGTGTTTGGGGGAGGTCCGGACCCCAGGACCCTGTGTGCCACTGTATATATATATATATATATATATATTTTATATATATATATATATACATGTACACCTATTCAATTATTCGAAAAAAATATTTTCTGTTACATATTTTTCAGATATATTTACGCAAGTGATTCTTAACCACAGTGCCGTGGTACTTTTGTATGCTGCCAATTTCTTGAAGTGTGCCGCCATATTTTTAAAAAATTTCGTTATACTCCAAAAAAATAAAATCTGGAACCAAATAATTCGGCTGTTTTCTTTAAATAAACTGAAGGTACTCGTGGCATATTTAACTTATTTTTTCGTAGATACATGTAAAGGTATTTCAAATAAGTAAAATTCTTTTAAACTCATTTTATTGTTAGTGTGCCACCAAATTTTGTGAAATCGTTAAAAGATACTTCAACAACAACAACAAAAGGTTGAGAATCACTGATCTACATCAATTGATAAATAATTATCTATCAACTAATTCTAAAAATGCCTTCCTTCAAGAGAAATATATATTATAAAAAATATAAAACGCTTAAAAGTTGATTTTTTAAGAAACGATAATCCAATTTTTTGAAATTTTTACTTAACTATTGATTGATTGCGCATTTTATAACTCATAATTTGACGAGGACAAATCCACAGCTGGCATCCTTCTCTCCAAACTTCAACTCTTCGCCAACATGAGAACTTAAAGCATCTACAGATATAATGTGCATCAACCTTTCTATGTGGTGAGTTTTCTATGACACGAATATTTGAATCTACGACTCAAGAACGCCGGTTATAAATTCACCACCATGACTTCTCGGTTACAGCAGTCACCTCACCTCTTTTAAAAAAATATTTATCAGGTGCAGAGAAGTTAATGTATGATATATCGAGCAGGGATGGTAAACCTTTTTGAGACGTGGGTCAAATTTTGTTCATATTTTTTTAGTACTAGCGTGTCGGTTACTAATGCCCATTTGCACCAGAGTTAGGTTTAAAAATTTTTAACTGAGTACTTTTATAAAACTCTAAACATCTTTAAATTCAATTGGCTTATAATGGGTAAAAAAGGGTGCTATGGAAGTCTCTTTTACAAACATAACTGATTAAAGTGCATTTTATCCGAAGAAAGTTCTTTAAATATGATTTTTTGCTTTGGGTTTCGATTGTTTTTCATAAACTAAATGTGAGCAAACTTATACATTTTGATATTTTGTAAACACTTTTGCTTTATTTCAAATACTAAATACTTTCAAATACATTTGTTGTCGTTTGCGTAGCTTTGGAACCAGGGGTGTAGCTACCGCCGTATCAATGATAAGGGGTCCCCAATCTTCAGGGCCCTAAAATGTGTCAGAAGAGATCGCAAAATATTGAGAGCCACCAAAAAGGGATTCCAAAGAATTTGGATTCGGGGTTCACTCAGGACTAGTTACGCCAGTATTTGGAACTGTAATAATCAAACTGAAGGTTATAGAACTAATTTAAATTGCTTTTGTGTCAATGAGCTTGAAAAAATTCAAATGGAATATAAATAGTCTACACAAATTAGAAAATTTAAATAAACCCGCGTAAACAAACAAGTGGTTGCCTAGCAATCGTGGATCAGTTAAAAAGCTTCCGTGGGTCGGCGTCTGACTCACGGGTCATAGGTTCGCCATCACTGCCCTAACCGGTAAAAATTTTTACCCGAAATTCTTCAGTAAAAGGCGCATTTTATTGCATGTAATTAATCAGTGTACTTAATGTAATAAAAAAGGGGGGATCTTGTTTTAATTTTCAATTTTAAAGTTTTTACACCATTTTTTTTTAAATTTTGGAAACAGAAACCCTAAATAATGTCTTTTTAAGAGTTCACTGTGAATGCTGTGAAAAACTATTTTATATTATTAAAAACTTTTGACGCTTCCTCTTCTTTAGAGTGTGTGTTACAATCATGGAGTAATGAAAAGTTCTAGGTCACACTCGGAGTAAAATATCTCGTCTTTTTTTCGAATCTTCTTTCTGTTTTCGAGCAACAAATTGTGCATCGACTACAAGTCTCAGTTTTTATTGATGAGAGCAACTATTTCGATAAAATGTTTCTCTCAGTCATTTTTATTCAAGACTTGGTGGACTAGGACGATCGTCAATGTCTAAATTTTATTCCTGAATAATCTTTGCAATATCAAAGTCAATTAAAACATCCAGACTCTAAAGTATTAAATTTTGCATATGTTACTTTTAAATAATAGATATTTTAAGTAAGTTAATTTTAAGAAAATGTACTAATATTACGTTACTTTTCCTTTCTAATTTTTAAATTGAAACAGAACGCAATGAACATGCAACGTTTGCTTTTTTTAATTCAGAATGTATTTTGTTTTTGCTTCCTTTCAGTAAATTAATAATTCTTTTAAATAACTGTTTTTAATTTTCAACTTTTAGATATGCTCGCATCCGCTCCCCCGTAGTGTTATCACACCTACCTAGACGGCACACTTTACAGTTTGAGAATCACTGCTTTAAAAAATTAAATGGTTAGTTTTTTTGGTATTTGGAGCACAAAAACTGTTTTGCATAATGCACATTCATAGCAAATAACGAAGAAGTTTGATGAAACCCTTAAATCAGTTGACTTATAATCCGTACTCTTTCCCTTAATTTCCCCTCATCTATAAATTCAAAACATATTTAATTTATAAATTTTTCCAGTTGTGAAATTTTCATATACTTATTTTATAAGCTTTACAGTGAAAATTAACAAACAATAAAGTTTCCTACCTTTCAACAAATATACTTATTGTGACAATTAAATAACAAAGGCTAGTCAAAAAAATTAGCTTTATTGAAATCAATGTACAAATTCCTTTTAATCTCTTTCAACATTCTCTCCTTCCCTATCAATACATAGCTGCGTACGAGTTTTCCACCGTTCAAAGCTGATTTTATTTTGACCTCTTCTACAAAATGAAAATGTTTTCCCATCAATGCATTTTGCACTTCAAGAAACAAGAAGTCATATGGTACGAGTTCTGGGGAATATGGTGGATCCTCGAGCATAGTAATGCGTTTGTTGCCAAGAACTGTTTTACTAAGAATAATGCACATTGGGGCATTGTATTGGTGAAAAATTTAAGTGTTGCTGCTCAGCATATTTGGCCTTTTCTTCCTCACTCTTTCTTTAAGCTTTCTCAGGACCTAAATTTAGTACTGCTGTTTTATCATTTGGTCTTGAGGTACCCATTCAATCTTGATGACGCCATTAATACAGAACAAAAACTATGGGTTAGTTCTTGAAGGCACGAATCGACCACAACATTCATCATTCATCATCTTTAGCAACATTCTGACCTTCCGAAAATAGTTTATGTATTTCAAAAATTTGACCATGTGACGTACAATTATCGCCAAAAACCTCTTTTAACAATTTAAAACATTCAATCTGATTTTTTTTTTAATTTGAAGAGGAACTTCAAATGTAAGCTCAATTTGATTTTTAAGTTTATTATGATCGCGGTACTTCGATACAGCAACGTCTCTTACTCAAACAAAGATGAAAAACAAACTGAACTAGATAGAAAGATGGAATAACGTGCCACTAGCACCAGAAATATCAAGGCCAAATATATTCTTTTCCCATTCCTTCACACCAAGAATAACGACTGGAACATGCACGGTCCGGGAATCTAATTGTTATACCATGTTTTTTTCCTCTCGAAAAAGGGGAACCCCAAAAAATTTAAAAAACAAAGGTTTTTATATATGATAAAAAATAATCTCTATCCGCAAAATATTTTAAGGTATCCGACAACGTTCGGGACCGTGTTTTTTAAAAAAGTGCATAAATGGATAGTTTTCATGATATTTAGTGACACTTAGATTACAAAACATGTAAAAAAATTTTTTTTTAAGGACATTTTAAAACCAAAAAGTATTTAAAAAAACAATATTTTGGAAAAAAATAAAATAATTTTTTTAAAATATTCTTTTTTTGTGAAAAATGCTTCCATTATAATATTATTTTTGCCTTTATAAAAGCTCAGACCTTTGTACAAAAACCAACTATGTGATTTTGAAAAATTTACATTTTTTTTAAAGGTTACAACCCATTGAAATAATTATCGGCTTTTTTTTCTTAAAATTTCTCCCCTCTGTTGTTGTAAAACATTGATAAACGCACTTCTGTTATATATTTCAAAAATTCCAGTTGAGCATCTGTACAGAGATCTGAGCTATGGACAGGCGAAATATTATTATAATAGAAGCATTTTTCGAAAAAGAAGAATATTTTTTGAAAAGGGTCATTCTACGTTCATTTTTTGTCAAAATATTGTACTTAAATAATTTTTTTTATTGTAGTACTATTCTTAAAACAATTTTATATACATTTTCCAATCTAAGTGATACTAAATATTATAAATATTATCTTTAATATCGCTTTTGCAAAATCACGGTTCCGAACGTAGTCGGATATCTTAATTTATCCTCTCCATAAAAATGTGTTCTGAAAAGGATTAAATAGAAATTTATATGTTTATTAAAATTTTGATTAATACGCTGTTCTCCGTTACCTGAAACGTTGGATCTATTTATTTGTATAACGTAATAAAAAATTTTTTCCCAAATTTTAAAAAAATGTTCAAAATTTTCCGAATAATGCTTGATGCTACAATTGTGGAATTATTCCAGTTATACCTTAATATCTCTTTTAAGTTTCCATTATCGAGATAGCGAACAATAGCATTAACCAGGCAGAAAATTCGTATTACGATCTTATTTTTCGGGTAACCATTAAAGTAAATAGTTGATGATAGGACGGAAGAAAGCATATCTTCCGATTTCAATTACAGATTCCATTAGGAAACTACCTTCCTTACGATCTTCGGTAATAGATCTGGGGAGGAGATGGCACAGAAGTATCGAGATGGGATGAAGGAATGTCAGAGGAACGCAACAAGACAAGAGAATAAATTCTTAATGTTTCGTTTGTCATGAAAAAGCGTTATAATATATTGCGTTGATGAGGGCACTAAGGAAATAAAAGTGAGTTTTGTCATCAATTTTTATAGGTAGTTTTTCCGAAGTTTCAAATGTTTATATGCTTTATGTTATTACTCATTTTTTTTCCTTACGTCAGGATGAAGATCGTAAATACCCTCAGTAGTTAAATACTCATTTCTACAAAGCGTTCTGCTTAACGATGGATCTCTTTCAATATATATGTAGGAAAAAAGAGGCTCATCCACTAATCACAAGACATCCGGAGCTATTAGAATTGTAGACATGAACTTCGGCATGCATGTTCCCTTTGTTCAAAAGAGATCCGCAAACAATGGGTTTTGCGGAAATCGACTCCAGATGGGGTGAAGGGGAAGGTTATGGTGAAAAATTCCCATTTTGAATTTTCTAATCTACAAACAGGGCTTCGAACCGTAATTTTTTTTGTTCCGGTTTTAGTTCCGGTTCAGCTAAAAAAATATATCAGTTTCGTTTTGCCAAAAATAACGGTTTTAGGTTTACTTCCGAATTATAAAATTTATTTTATGTATATTCTTATTTGTACTAAAAATGCTATTCTATCATAAACAAAAAACATAATTCTATCAAAATTTAGAAGATTGTATTCTTTTTTTCATTGGTGCACTATATGAATTGATACAATTATACCCAGCATGTAGGATAAGAGCCGTGAGCTGAGAACGGAGAGCATTGACATTGTTTTCAATTGTTAAAACATTTTGGACAATTAGGTTCATGATTCTGGTTTGTCTATCTAAACAGTTTATACACACATCCGTGGACTCATAAATATAACTCAAACTGATATTTTTCTTAAAAAAACATCAATCCTCTAGTTTTTTCAACTGAATTAAATCTGCCTCCTATGAGTAGTCTCATGTGAAATTGAAACAGAAAAGTACTAGTGCAGTGCTTCTCAAAGTTTCAATATTCGTGACCCAATATTTAATCATAATTTTCACCCGCCCCCCCCACAAAAAAAATGTATTGAATTAAATAATCTATCTTTGATAAAAACCAAAAGATACGATTTTAAACCCTCTTAAGTGCCACTAGCGTATATACGCGGCTTGCTCAGTCAAAACGTTAACATTCCCGGACGTATTTTTCATGTTTCCGAAGTACTATCTTTTCTGTAAATCTATCCATAAATTATATAAAGGTTTTGGAATGCAAAAAAAGGACCTGGACAATGTTTACGAAGGTTTATTTTTTAAAGTTTTTTGTTTTTAGTCCCCCCCGCCCCCAATACATCACATCCCCTCGTCTACGTTGAAAAAGGTTGGCATTGGAAAGCAAATAGCAAAACTTCTAATCGGCAGTCAAATAATTAATTATAAATCATACAAATTATCGAGATAAGACTTAATATTTGTATATAATTTTTATATATATTTATCCCTGGGGGCCTGTAATTATTAAACTTGTTCTTATTCTAATATTGTTAAATTTATGGAAATACATTATGTAGCACTGGTACATTTATACATGTAATATATCAGTGTAAATTTGCATTTTATTTTTTATTATGTCAGAATGTTTTGTTTGTTTTCTTTCAGTAAATTAACAATTGTTTTAATTCTTTTTTCTTCGACTTTTCAATGTGCTCGCGCCCCCCTCATAGAGTTGTCACACCTCCCAAAGGGGGCGCTCCCCACAGTTTGAGAAACGCTGTACTAATGAACAGCAAAACAGGAATTTAGAAGCAATGTACTCGTATTAATGATAATTATATGTTTGATGTTAAATTCGAAAATATTGATAAGAGTTGGTTAAAGTAAGAAAATGACGAAAGATAATCTAACCGATATATTCTTCGTTTGAGTTTCTTTTTTCAATCAAAATAACGGTTTATTCTGGTTTTCGGTTCGGTTCCGATTCGATGACCGTTTACAGAGTAGAAAATTTGATAAGCGGGTTTCTGTGTTGAGTAGAGATCCACTAAGAATGAATTTTTGAGTAGAGATCCTCTATAAAAACGTTTTTTTTTTTGAGGAAATCGACTCCCAATTGGTGGAGTTATTTAAAATATTGAAAAACATGTGAAACATGTTTTTAATTCGAAAAAACATGTTTCGAATTTTTTATTATATTATATTTAAGTGTATGTGTTAATTATGCAAGCATGTGTGTTAAAGTTAAAAGACAGTGCGTTTATATTACTGAAATTTATTTGTATTATATTTGCTTAAAAATATTTTTATAATATACTATCTGGTATACCCGTTCTTCGCACGGGTGAATTGAAAAATTAAACAATACAGATGGAAGGATAAAGAAGTTTTTAATGAGTTATTTTTGTATGAATTGCAAGTTAAACAAAAACAAAAAAAAGTTTTTTGCTTGAAAAAAAAACTTTATTTGTTAAATTTTAAGTCTGTAGATATAATCTGATAAAAATGATTTTATTTTATTTATAAGGTCCCGTAACTCTCTCTCTCTTGTGGGTTGATTTTTGAAAACACCATTCTAAGCTGATCTCTCTCTGCTCAATAAAAGTAACACATTGTTACACATCCATGTAATGAACGCTTAAAATAGTGTAAATAATTTATATCTGCATGTGTAATGCATTACTATTACTTTCTGCTGTAATTCTTTTATGTTAAACTTAAAATATTCGCAAGCAATGCCGATACTTACATTATAATGACGATTCGTTAGAAACATAGCGAACTATTGGCGATAGAGCCAAGTTGACATCATTTTTGGTGACCCTGTTGGCAACTTGGCAATTGACTGAATAGTACAGAAGTCTATATGTTGTAAACCCACCTGGTGGGGAGCCGGAACAAAGATGGTAGCACAAAAACCTTCTCCACCAAAAAATACATGTACATGCCAATTTTCATAGTGATCGGTTAAACAGTGTTGGAGTGATAAGATTTCATATACAAACAACCATTATAAAAAGATATATCGTCGGCCTAGTTATCAGAATGCGTAGATCCACAAGGGAAACTAATTTGATGTACGAGTGCTATGCGCCAAGCGCTGCTTAGCGCTATTTCTTAATCTCGCAAAACGATATCAATGACGATACGCAGAGCAACAAATACAAATATCAAGGTAATGATATTCTAATGTTATCGCCCATCTTGGCGAAAATAAACAACAGCTTGGTGCGTAGATCTCTGATCTCAAATTAGCATCCCAGATGGAGTTACGCATTCTGATAATCAGGCCGACGATATATATATAAGTGAAAATTGCTTAACACGCGAAACTTAGGAGACTGAAATCTTTTTCGTGTTAAAGAATATTTCCAAAAAAACATACATTTAAAAAATTAAGCTTATTACAGTACATTTTATTTACATAGATAAATATATATGCATATATTTAATACAAATCAATGAATCAAAGACATTCACAAGAACTTAGAGAAATGTAATGAAAAATTTATAAGTTTATCGAAAAATAAAACATTTATTCAGTTTTTGAAAAACAATCTGACATTTTCACATTGTCCTTTTTAGAATCAAATTTCCAACAAATTGTTCGATGTCGTTCATTTTATTACTCATTTCTTCATTGGAATACGCGTCTAAATAACTGAGGCGCAAACTAAAAAAAACTATACAAAATCTGATGTGGGAACAGAATCTGCATCATTAATTTAATTTTTGTCGTTGAAATATGTATCAATGATATTTTTTGAGTTTTGCACAAATTCTAAAACGTCATTGTCTGCCATAATTCGGGCTGGACACATATTATCATTTTCTACTGCAATGAATTCTTTCGATGATACAGTTGGACATTCCAATAGTACAGAATATTTCTCCAACATTTCATTAAGTGTAGGCTCAGTTTCAGTGTCCACCTTCTTCTTTTCGTGTAAAGTGATTTTCGTTTCGTGTTAAGAAAAATACACAGTAGTTTGTTGAAAAATTGTATATTATTTCGTGTTAACCAATATTTCAACTTAAGCGTTACGCATTAAACGTATTTCACTGTATACATATCATACTAGTATTATTTAAATTTCTCTGAATCTCATGTATACAAGCTATTTTTACGTTTTACATACTTACATAAAGAACCAAAACAAAGATTTATATCTTCCATTTCAACTAAGGTGGTATGCAGATTTTAATGGAAATGATTGTTCTAAAAATTAAAAGCATCTCTTTGTTCAGACTTTAATTAAATAAGAATGTTTTAAAAACATTAAGAAAACGTATACATGAAAGGACCAAACTAATACAATGTGCCATTAAAGAATGAAGGTGAAATTTTATCACAGTACGTTTAATTAAAATATTTTTGTATAATTTTAAAAATGGTTCCATCTTTCAGCTGATGGGTATTGGGAATGTATAAAAAGAATGAATAAATATATCATACTTTGCTCATACTCATAAAAATGAATAAAAAAAAACAGGAAAAAACAGATATCTCTAAATGTGTATTTTTTGTGCATCAAATGCCTACATTAAAACCTCAGGAAGGCTAGCAACAAAATGTAATAGAGAACGTGTAAGTAAAGCTCATCCTTTGTCAAACATTAAGGCGACATGGTACGATTTAAGCAAAAATTTTTAATTTAAGGATTTTTAATATTTTTGGTTGCCTCCTATGTATGTATACTATGTTAAACATATTTTTGGCTCAAAAATTTCATAAAAGCTATCCATGTAATTTTTAAGGAAAAAACTTGAAATTTTTGAAGTGATTTTAAAATGCTACTCCTCCTACAAAAATTGACGTACACGCATGAAATTTTATTTACAAGTACGTCAAACTATGTATAATAAAAGTTGGTATAGGTTTTGCGTTAACGTGATTGGTATTCTTACAATACTTCTTTTTATGAATGTTTTTGAAAATTCCTTAAAAGTTTAATAAATTCTGGGGTTTAATTATTTTAAAAAATAAATATTGCTTTGATTCAAAATGCATACCAGCTTTTGTTACATGTACTATTGGGAATAGGTAAAAATTGAAAGCATTGGGCCCGCAATAGAAAAAAGCCTTAGCATTTACATGAAGACAAAATAGTTATTTTATCTTTTTGAGATACGGCAGTTTTTAAAGTTTTGATTTGCCATAGGGATATAAATAAAAACGAACGTAAAAACTATCATAATTCTGCGTTTTTTAAGTTTAGAGATTTCAAATTTGTGAGGTTATAGAGAGGAAAGAGTATATAAAAAAAAATTTAGGCTAAAAAAATTAAATTTGATTTTTTGACCGATTTTGGTCAATTGAATCGTACTGTGTCCCCTGAAAGGGAAAATCGTAGAATAAAAATAATAAAACTCTGTATATATATATATATATAGTGAGGTTCTTTTTTTCTCATTGCATTTCTTTGTGATTTTCTGTCGAGTTTCTGCTACTTCCAATTGTCTGTGATCTTTTCTCGGAAGTCTAATCAATTATGTAAGAATGGAAGTGAATCTTTGAGATTCCCTATAAAAACTTATTTTCTTAGAATGAGAGATTGCACAAATATAGTTAGTGGGAGAGATCACAGAAGAGACTTGTTAATTCAGTTTGGCTAAGAGTAGGAGATATTAAACTTCAGTTGTACTGACACTTACGCTATTACAGATTTGTATTGACTGGGTTTAATATTAGGCCAGTATTTAACACAGCGATTGTACCTTGAAGAAAAATAACTTTATATCCAGTTATACATAGTTGTACACTATTACTAGTTATACACTTTTAACCAAATATTGCATAGTTATACACTATTACTCACGTATTACATATTTATACACTATTATCCACATATTACATAGTTATATACTATTATCCACGCATAATTATGCACAATACATCAAATTATAGATTATTTCTCTGAAGTAAATGATGGTTTTGATGTAGCATTCTAGCTCATTGATGTACACATTTAAAAAAATAAGAGACGGGTTTTAAATAAAGCACCATTTTTACATGGAAAAAAATGATACTTTGTGTCATAATTTTAATTTTAGAATAAATCTTAGACTTATATTCATTTTTAAATAGTTTTTCACTTATTGTCTAGCTTCTGATTGCCATCCTCACAGAAGTGCATCACCTAATTTGTAAGCCAATCCATCACAATTGTTTCGTCATCATTACTGTAGCACTGACCGTTTAAGTATTTATGCTCAAAAATAAGTTTTTGTGTCGACCCCAGACAAAGAAAAACCTATAATCAAATATCCTGCCTATTTAAAAGCAATTTGTCTGAAAAGCCTATCTCCATTGACGAGGAAAGTAAAACCACTGTGCCTAAACGTTTAATTAGATCAATCTTGTCAGTATTTTTGGAACCCAGTTTTTAATCATTTAAGCTTCCAATAATGTAAAAGTTGAATCACTTTTTCACAAATAACACATCTTGAAATTTCAGGAAATTTATTACATAATGATAAAATCGTATAACATCTGACTTCTTAGACTTTTTCTTCAATATTTTACACCAGTTCATCATTAATACCGAAAAATTTTCCACTTCATTTTTCCTCGTGAACGTTTCTACAAACATCTTTACGTAGAAGAATTAAAAAGTTCTCGGACTGAGAGTCCACAACTTAAAATATATTAACAATTAAACGGTTGAAATATACATCTTCTTTTCGAAATAAGACCCTTGAGCAACAACACAATTTTGCCATCACTTGTAAAGGTCATCGAAACATTTCAGGAATTCATTTTTAGCCATGTCCTTTAATTCAGCCTGTGATGCACTTATAACTTCATCTTCAGTTTCATCTTCGTATGCAGGGAATGATGTGTTGACACACCTTATGGATTTTTAGATCTTTACTCAGTGTCCGTTGACATGTGGCCGAGGATCACTGGCGTAGCTAGTACTGAGGAGGACCTGTATCAAAATTCCTTCGGAGTCCTTTTTTAGATATGCGGGACCTGTTAGTAAATCAGTGCTCCTCAAAGTTTCAATAGTCGCGACCCAATATTCAATCAACACTTTCATCGTGCCCCCCTCATACAATAACAATGTATTAATTCAATAATACTGTACTTTCGAGCTCAAACTACCGTACAACTTTAACTTCTGAAGTGTCAGCGGCGTATATAAACGTCTTGTTCAGCTAAAGCGTTAATTTCCCTAGACGTAAATATACGTCTTTCCAAAGTACGATCTTTTCTGTGCACTGATATCCATAGAATTATTACGAAGGCTTTGGAATGCAACAAAAGGACCTGACAATGGTAAAGGATTGACAATGTTTGCGAAAGACTCACTTATTTCAGATTATTTACTTCTTTTTTACCCCTCCACACCCAATACATCACGTACGCGCCCGTAGAAAACGGTTGGCATTGGGAAGCGAATGCGTACCTTTAAATTGGTAGTTAAGGGATTAATTATAATCTGTACAAATTATCAAGATAAGTGTTAATTTTTGTACGTAATTTTATATATGACAATCCCATGGGTTCAATGGTAACTTGTTCTTAACTTAGTATTGTTAAATTAATTATATAAAATATGTTACGTAACAAACTGATACATTTATAAGTGTAATATATCAGTGTATATGTGTATTTTATTTTTATATTATGCCAGAATGTATTTTGTTGGTTTATTTTCAGTAAAAAAATAATTCTTTTAAATAAATTTTTGCTTACGACTTTGCAATATGCTCACGCTCCCCCTCTCAGAGTTGTCACGCCCCCCAAAGGGAGCGCAACTTACAGTTTGAGAAACGCAGTAGTATACTGTTGTTACATATGTTGGGACCCCTGTAGCTTGAGGACCTCGTATCATTGATACGTGGGCAGCTACGACCCTACCGAGGATATCTTATTGCTACTGCTACTATTTTTCGATGTTTTCAGCCGTGCGGGAAGTCTGTGGACGTTCGGAGCGTTTGTCGTCTTCGACACTATCATTGCTTTCTCTGAAACGTCGATGCCTCTCAAAAGCTTGCGTTCGTGATAATGTACCCCTGCCTTACACATACTTCAAAATTTCGTAATTCTTCGTAGCACTTTTTCTCAAACGAACACAAAATTTTATATTCATTCTTTGCTCAACAAACACAATCTTTAAATCACCGACAACTTAATGCATCTGCCTACAAATTACGACGCCGTGACGAGCCACCAACTGCATGATTTGGGACAAACTTTATTTAAAATAGGGGAAGAACGTAGTAACATTAGAAATGCTTTCGCAGTAGCTCTACTGCAAAAGTTTTCCACGTTATAGGCTTAATCTGGAAAATTCTGAATCCTCCGCGTATAAGCCTTATCCCTTTTTTAATATTTCATCGCTCATAGTGCTCCTTATTGGATTTCCTTGTAATTTCATGACGCTTTCACGTGTCTTGCACTTTTGAAAGAAAACGACAGCGTGTTTGGCAGTCGGTTGTAATTTGAACTGTTTGAGGTATTTCTTAACAAGCATAAATAATCATCAACGCAAGAGAGAGATTTCGATAAAACTCATAAGTGTAGCCAGTAAATAAAGATTCACTGTGCTCATGATCAAAGTACCTATTAGTTTTGCAGAATTTCAAGACGGCACAAATTAACACGACTCGCAAAATCAGGATAGAATTTATAACATATTCCTACTGCCTTGTAGCATGAATTTTTCAACACTCACTTCCTTTAAAATTAACCAAAAACAATTTATAAAGTCACGGAACAAAATTGTAAAATAACGTCGCTTCACAACACATTACTATTATAGTAGTGGCATTTTATTTACTCATGAACATGTTAAAGTTGAAGTTTTACACATTTGCAGGATGAATAAATATTTAGAAATAATCTTTTGAATTTTCAATTTTTTTATTTTTATTATAATTTTAATATTTATTGATCAAATCATTCAAAATCAAATTGATTCTTAATGATGAAATCATTTAATGGTATTCTAAGAAACCAATTTCTCGAAGTTAGACTTTTCATACTTTCAACCTTCTAATGTTATATTGTAAATTGTATAAACATATTAATACACAAATTTTCCATCATGCATAACTAGTGTGTTGCCTTATCATTAATATTTGTTATAATATCCCTTATTTTCATAATATCGAATTCGTTAATGAACACCAAACAAGCAAGGGAATGAAATGAAATTTCTTTATGTATAAAAAAAAAATATAAAAGATAAATATTCATTATCTGGTACTCATAGACTTCGATTAACCCAGAATAAATACGTTCAGATGAAACACCCGAGACTCTTACGATAATACTTTACCTCACAAATATAAATCTTTTATGTATGTATAACAAAACAATAACTGCGTAAGATGTCAACTAATAAATACATAAAAAAAGTGTCATAAATATCATACATATAAACAGAGTAATGTCAATCGTTATTAAGATGGAAAAGCTAAGAAAATACTAGAAGTAGTATGGCGAATATTTTGCTGTGTGTGTGTAATCTTTCTGCTGTATTATTCATAATTGAAGGATATTTTAGTTGTTATAATCTGCTGTTTACATGAAACAAAAGTATGAAAAGTTAAACAGTATTGTATGTGTCATTTTTTCTATAGATAATCTAACAATTATATTTTCCCAAATAAGTATTTTATTATTTCTAGGATTGATTTTTTTTATGTGAAGGAATATAGGTAAACGAAAAACAATGTAAGAAAATCATCATCTTTTGTACGGTTTCTTTTACTTTAAAAAGGACAAACTCTGTAAGTGAAAATAATCGATTTTTTTCCAGGTTTAATAGGAAATGAAGTTGCTAAAGAAAATTGTTTTCGGCATAGAGAGGTTTTCAAATAGAAAACACCGCATTTAATTTACTCATTTAATACAAAAGAGAATTGCATATTCCGGGATTGTGCATTGTAAAGCATTCTGCCAATGAAATATTTATTTTTACTTCAATTTAAATGCTATTTTCACTAAAAAAATTAAATAAATTACTTATTGAATAATTTTGTTTTTTGCTATCATGTTACTTTTCTCTCAGTGCTTATTTTTAGAGTTTTTTTTTCTTCTTTTAATTGTACTGGAAACTGAAAAAAATAAAGTTAATTTTCAAATTTGCTTCTAGTGTATTTAGTCAAACATAGTGAGTTTGAGTGAATATTAAAAGTCCGCAACTGTTAATACTTCGGGGGAATTTTTTGTTTGCGACGGACCACGTAATTTTGAACCATGGTCAATTGAGTGGTTTGATTCTGATTGTGACCTTATAACTACTTTCGCCTTAGGGGACTAATTTTAGGCCCGACAGGATTTAACCGGCATCGCTGCCCTCAGGCGGGTCTTCGTGGTATTGGGCTCGAACTCATGACATGCCTGCCATGGTCCGATACCTTAACCACTGGGCTACCGTAGCCCTGTCAAACATAGTGAAACAGATAATGAATGATATGAAAAAGTCCATAGCATATCCCATTTATTTTTAAAGTCTTCGTGATGATGTAATAAATTTATTTAGTTATCTCCAAACCGAACAATAATAATAAATGATAGTTTAAAAAACTAAGAAACACGCTATTATTGCAGATGGTTTTTTGTTTGTTGTATTTGTATTGACCATAATCGCTTTCGCCTTAGGGTTGTAACTAAATCTTTTAAGCCCCGTTTACATAGGCGAAAATTGCCGGCAAAATCCCGGATCGCATCAGCTTTGGACCCGTTTACACGACGACCCAGCATTTTGCCAGCTTGAAATGCAGGTCTGGATTTTGTACCCGCTTCCGACCAGGTATTTTGGAGGTAAAATGTTGCGCGTTTTCTAATTCTCCCATGATGCATTGCGCCATAGATTCAAGATGGCTGCTGTTGTCGAATACGTGAGTTGGTCAACTAAAAAGTAAACATCTGGGGAACCAAAACATGAAGGAAAATGGAATACAACTGTCCGGGATTCGGAAGTTTTTTTATAAGTGTCCATTTCCGATAAAAAATAATATTCGATTCAAGTACAGGGAGGGATGTAAATAAATTTATATTTAGTATGCTCTGTATCTATGTTTCCAATATTTTAATAAGATGATACATATATTTTAAGACAGTTTTTGAGATTGATTTGAAATTATCACAATACAATTCTTATGAATGCCCACAATAAAATTGCATTTTTTTGTTATTTTTCCTGATTTATCTTATTGAGTGTTTCCATATAAAAAGTAAAAAATTAGTAATATCTTGTAATTAAATAACTCCATAAAGGTGTATTGATTTTTTACTATGAAAGTTGATATAACCAATAGAATGAATTGTTTTATATTAACAATTATGTATAGAAAATTTCAGCTCAAATGAAAGCATTAAAATGTGAGAAAAAACTTTTTAAAGTTTTGACAAAAGTTGCCAGAAATGATGCCTACATGGCTGTGTATCTGTAATTCTTAGAATAATTAGTTTTAATCAATTAATTTTAGTAGTTATAATTAAATTACCGTATCGTTATTCAAAATAACCGTGTATATAAAATTTCAGCTCAATTGAGCGCTTTAAAATGTATTTTATTAACTACTGAAAATTTGAACTCGATACATATAGGGAGATTGTGAACTAATAGTAGGAATTGAAGGAGAGAATATCTGAAGATTAATTCAGAAAACTAAAATCCAGAAAGCATACAATATTCTTGCAAACGATATTTTCAAGTGTAGCTAATATCCACTTACAAATATCTGGTTTACTTATAGAGAATTTTCAGTAAAAGAAAGTTTTATGCTCTAATCAATATAATCATATAAGTACAAATTATTCAAAACATTAATTAAATGCAATGGGACAGGTGTTGTTTTCAACTACAATTTAATAATTTTAAATACTATTAAAATTAATTTAATACTATTAAAATATGTACTTTATAACATTTTTGAACAAAATAGTTAGTATATTTATAATTTTAAAGATTATCGCTAGAAAGAAAATCGGAAAATATTGCGTAGAATGAAATGCATAGGAAAAAAGAAAAAGCGAAATTGTTTGTATTTAATGGTGTTAAAAGAAACTTGAAGTTTATATAAATGATTGTCTTATTATTACAGCCAAAATAAACAACTAAGGAATATAAACTGAGGAATCTTCAAGTTGTATCCTAAGGCTAGTATATATAACAGGATGTAAGGATGTAAGGAATAAAACTCTTTGAATGATACAAAAATAGAAGATAAAGTTTAAAAAAAGCTATTTTCTTGAGTTAGTGAAGAAAAAGAATTTGTAGTCGATATAAAACATCGCTTTCATTTATTCATCTTTTTTTTGAATTGTAAAGTGTTAATTTGTATGCTTTCTTTTTGTTAAAATTACAATTTTTTATATGTAAATAAACTGTATTAATTAAATTCTTATATGCGTTGTTTTCAAATTATGAAAGGTTGAAGTATAGAGTAAAAATTTAAAGCAGAATAAATTACTATGAGCTTAAGTTAACGTTAATAAATTAAAAAAAGAGCTCAATATGGCATTTGTAGCTTGTTAATTTTAAATTGATGACATGTGTCACAAGTGGAAACGTAACTAACATACAAAATTAGCATTAATTATTGTAATATCTAGCGACAATTGCTATACAATAGAATGTACTTGGAATAAATTTAGATCTCTCTCTCTCTCTTTAGAAACAAAAAGTTATTAAAAATTTCATTCGAGCACTTAGTCTATTATTATAATTTAACAATTATTTGATTCACTCTAACAAATCAAAATGTTATATAGTTTTGCCCTTCACTGAAATTTACACTTTAGCTGCTTTTTTCCCTTTTTAGAAATGTCTCCTCGCTATAAAGGACGGTAATAAAAATACTTAGAATCTCCTTACGATTCTTACAATTATTGCATTTTATAAATTGTACTGCTAGCCAGATAAAATGCAACAACAAGGAAAACCAGAAATATCACAGCGACATTTATTTGGCAGATAAAATGTTGTACAAAGATTAAACGATTTAAATTACAGCCTCTTGTGATGTGTGAGTAATGACAAAATCAGTAGTTAGTGTAGCCACCATCGTTGGCTGTCACCGCTGCCACACGCCTCCGTATAGAGACAAAGATTGTGATGGGCTCACGCATCTTTTCTTTAACATGTCCTTTGGGTACTTTTGGGGCCAAGATTAATGGTAACTCTTTTCCAACCAAAACCCAAGAAGTGAAACGTTAAGATAAAATGCAAATTAGATAGTTTTTAAATAATAGAGGTTTCAGTAAGTAAAATGGCAATTTAGGGAATTTTATGTGAGAGATTGATACAATTGTGAAAGGACGGCCAATGGAGGTTATTCCGAAAATAAAGCCATTAGGTCAAGGTGCATACCATTGCACTCGCATAAAGACACCACTCCATAGTATCGGAGCTACGACTGGATTAAAGTAGGATTGACTATTTAATATTAGGACTTGCGTTATTATTGAAATTGAGATTAGGCGGGTTAGATATTGATAGTGGTCCGAGTAAGGTTATTTCGATATTTACTTGTATTGTGTGTTTGTTCATCGTAGATTCTCACATATATAATCATTATCTAATCTGTTTTAAAAGTTTAAGTTATATAGTTCTTAATAAAGACATATTAAGAATATAAACATGTCTGTTCCTTTTGAAAATCATACACCTCTAGCTCACGCGAATAATCAAAGAGAAGGTCACCCTAGGGGCATTTTCACAAGGTGCTTTTGATGTATCCTTGGATTACAACAGTTCATGTGGCTTCCACATATTGTCAAAGTTGATCTGGTGTAGCAGTGGGTGTTGTATCTCGGGGCAGTCGCTGTGCAAGCACGGACCACACGTTTTCGATTGCTGATAGATCGGGAGTACAAGCAGGCCAGGAAGCAATTCAATTCGATGATTCAACCTCTTAAACATTGCGTGCTACATGTGATCACGCATTATCCTGTTGGAATATAGCTGATGGCTAGCACTTAAGGCAGTGATTCCCAAAGTGGTCTATATAAACCCCCAAGGGTCTATGATGACATGCAAGGGGTCCACGCCAGCGAAAAAATAATTTAGGGGGTTCATGAGATGTAAATAGGGGTCTATAACAGTGGCACTCATTCAACCAGATAGCATTTCTTTTCAGAATGAAGCTAAAGAAGTATAATATTGGACGTCGCAAATTTTCTGAATTTGTCACATACAATCTGTCAGTATTCAACATTTAAATGCCCTTTACTCAAAGTTTGAAACAAGGTTAGCTTTCTTTTTATAGTAATATACCATAGCGGACAGTAAATTCATATAATCACATTGAAAAAAAATGTCATATTACAATAGGAACTGATCAGAATGGGGCCTATAACCATCTTAAAATAAAGTTCAGAAACGGATGTCATTAATTTTGGCTTTAAAAAGACGTACCTTTTATTTGTCCCGAATTATGCAATATCGTGAAAAAAATTTTAATTGCTTTTTCCAAGGGAGAAGGAGTTTAAGAGAGTTGGCCAACCTCAAAAAAAAAAGAAAGGAACTGGACACTTACTAACAAAGGAGTTTGAGAGTTAAACCCGACTAGATTGGTATTAAAATTTTGGAAATTTGTTAGCGAAGCACCAAATTCCTTTATCTCATTAAAAGTAATTGTTTTTTGCTCAGTTATTTTATGTAACAGTTATTTATTGTATTAATTGAATTTTAATTTAATTCAATAATATGTATTTAAGTTTTAAACGCTATAATTCTCTACAGTTAGAAATTTAATTCTTTTAAGTAAGTAGTAGTACTAGCTGTCCAAAAGACATTTAAGTTGATAAATTTGCAAAAATTCAATATTAGGTAAGCAGGGGTCTACCCGAAACTGAAAATCATGGCAAGCGGTCTATGAGACAAAAATGTTTGGGAACCTCTGGCTTAATGTATGGAAAGACCATGGGCTCCAACACCTCAGAGATGGAGCGCTGGCTGTTTAGTGTACCGGCAATGCGTATTAATCCAATACCATCTCAAACCATGATACTGGGTGCAGGATCAGTGTTGCGATACCTATCAGCAGCCTCTCACCATGGTGTCTCCAATCTCGAATTCGACCATCGTGATGTTGCAGATAGAAGCGGGATTCGTCAATAAACCTAATGTCGTTCCATTCCGTTGTCCACCGTTCTTCTCATCATTGGCAGTGAAAACGCTTGTGGGTTCCTATCAAAGGTAAACGAAGCAATGGATGCCGTTTGTAGCTGAGTGGAATGCAGGCGTTCTACTTCCTGTCCCCTTAAGTGCCCACCGATATACCCATTGCACTAACTATACAACTGTTCATACTCATTGACCAAATTGTAAAACTCTAATTTACATGTATTATATTACTTTTACATGTGTATTTAATGTTTTATCTTCTTGTATAATTATTGTTTTATCTTAAAATAACATAAATAATTTGTATCTGAATGTTTAAATATATACGTTAAGTTATCCGCTTAGTTCGGAACTGTGATTTTGCAAAAGCACATAAATGGATAATATTTATGATATTTAGTGTCACTTAGATTAGAAAATGTATATAAAATTGTTTTAAGAAAAGTATTACAATAAAAATTATTTAAGTACAATATTTTGACAAAAAATAAACATAGAATGACCCATTTTCAAAATATTCTCCTTTTACGAAAAATGTTTATATTATAATAATATTTTGCCTGTATATAGCTAAGACCTCTCTACAGAGGCTCAAGTAGAATTTTTGAAATATATAACTTAGAAGTGGGCTTATCCATGTTTTATGACAACAGAGGGGAGAAATTTTTTTAAAAAAACGTCGATAATTATTTCAATGGGTTGTAACTTTGAAAATAATGTGAATTTTTCAAAAATCATAGTTGAGCCTCTGTACAGAGATCTGAGCTATATACAGGCAAAATATTATTATAATAGAAGCATTTTTCACAAAAGAAGAACATTTTGAAAAAAGGTTATTCTAAGTTAATTGTTTGCCGGAATATTTATTATATTTAAATAATTTTTTTTTGTCAAAATGTTCTTAAAACAATTTTATGCATATATTCTTATCTAAGTGACACTAAATATCATGAAACTTATCCATTTATGCGCTTTTTTTAAAATCCCGGTTCCAAAACGCGTAGTCGGATACCTTAATATTACTTTCTGTTGTATTTATTTTATGAGAAAAATTGTAATATTTGCAAGCAATATTAATAATAATGGCTTTCCAATGGACACTTGGCAAAATATTAGCAATAAAGTCAAGTTGGCATCACTTTTGGAAATCAAATTTGGGGACGGCGAACCATAATAAATTTATTATAGCGTCATGATAAACTTTTTTATATAGAAAAGAAATAATTTTAGGATTTAGAACTGTGGAAATTATATAGTACTTAGAAACAAAATCTTGATATATTATCTAATTAATATTAAAAATATAAATTTCATTAAAAAATAAATAATGTTTTTTATATTATACTTAGAAATGAAATTTATTTTAATGGTAGAGTGAAAGTAAATAGTTACAGCAAAAAAAAAAATAAATAAATAAATAAATAAATAAATAACAGCACAATCCGATTTTAATGTGTTTTCGTATTCTATCAAAAACACCTTTACTATTCAACTTTGGAAAAAACCTCATTACCAATGTAAGAAGTACAATGCTAGCATCCCTTATTTTTATGCTGGGATCTTTCTCCTAAAAGCTAAAAAGGAACAAAATCATTATCTTTTATACGGACTTCAAAGCATTAAATCCGTCAAGGAGTATTATTGAAAAGATCTTTACTTATTTCTTCTCGTAACATAGAAAGAGGGATTTAAGAACAAAATCTTTTTTGTTGTTGAAAACTTTTCTAAAATTTTAAAGTAGTAAACAACTGAGTGTAGATTTCATATATCCCAGTAATGTGTTTGAATAAAAGATTTAAAAACTGAACTTGAAAGTTTTCAATTTCTTTTCTTATTTTTACAAAAACGTACAGAATTTCCGAAAAAAATTTGATCTTTTATATTATTATTTTCTCTAAACGTGTACTTCATCGATTAAAAATCCCTGCTTTATATTTCTAAAGATTGTTTTCTAAAAAAGAGGCTTAAATATCGTTTAGTATCTATAAGAAATAAGTAATACTTTTACTTTTTTGGTGAGTTTATAAGTAACTATACTTATGATTCGAGCTTAAAATACTTCAATGATAAAATGCCGATTTTATATAAAGAAGATTCTAAGTCAAATATATGTTTTCAGCATTGTTGATCAAAGGCTATTCAAAAAAATATACTAAACTGGGATTTTTTCAAAAAAAAAAAAATCAAATATTTCTTATTAAGAGGGAGCAGAACGACTTAAAAAATATCTGATTTAGAAGTTTTAGTAAAATTTTGTTTGTAGCGTATGTGCATTAGGGTGGGTCATGGTTATATTACGATAAAAAAATATTATAAATTGGACTCTACCTATGGAAAAAAGATGCCCTATGATATGGAGGTAACAAAGAATTCAAAAAAGAATTTCAAAATTTAATTTTGCCCCAAAGGGGTTAAATCTGAAATAAAGGAAAAGAGACTTAATTTTGGTTAAATGATTTTATTCTCAAAATATAAAATTATTTTTCTACCAATAACCCAAAGTGATGATTATTGATAAGTGAATACTGTGTGTGAGAGAGAGAGCAGTGAATAGTATAATGTTCCTCAGATTTATCAGTATCACCACACCGTTTTATCATTCAGATCCAAGATTTTTTTCCGCGTTTCCCGCTTTATCAAGTACTGTAATTTCGGTGATAGGTATTTTTTTTAAATTTAATCCTACAAAAACTATTAATGGTCTAAATTCATGTGACGTCATTGCCACATGATAATTAAGCCACGTGTTTTCGGCCAATCAGTTTATAAATAATTATATCATAAATATAATCCGCTTTTCCAGCCAATTAGTTCATATGCTTCACTGTTGCTTTTTGCAGAAACTTTCTTTTAGAAAGTACATATTTGTCAAAGATATAATGCACATAGTTAAGCAAAATGCACTTAATTTAAATGTATTCGTATAGTTGAGTTTTTTTTTTTAATTTTGAAAAGTGTTTGAAGGATTTTAACACGCTTGCGCGCGTGCGCACGTGAACTGTTTACTTAATCATCAAATTTTGAATGTTACCTAAACTTTACATGTTGAACAATTACTATGTCAATTTTTAATCAATGTGAAACACGTGATTGCAATTATCATGTGACCATCAGGAATTTAGTCCATTAATGAAATACCTAAAACGAAGTCATTAAAAATCAAATGGAAAAAAAAATATTACATATATAGCCAATGACAAAATTTGAGGGTAGAAATAAATCAGATGGAATTAAATACTTGATCATTTTTCATTTTACAAAAACGTCTCTTTTTTAAAATTTTATTACATCGGAAAAATAACTATAATTAAAAAATTTCACAAAAAAAAAAAACATATTTCTATAAATATGCCTTAGACCAATTAATTCTACTTATAATTGAAAACCTTTAAAAACCCTTGTTCTCACTCTTAGAAATCAAGATTATTAATTAATAAAAGTGTAATAATTTTGTAAACATAATTTTTTTTAAACTTACAGGAAAGAAATGAAAATAAATCATTTGCTGATATAAAAATATATTAAAATTAACTGAGAAAAAGTAAATGTGCAAGTTGAAACCGAATTACGTCCAAGATAGGAATTATTATGAGTTATCGACAATTTAAATGGTTTTAGTATGTATCAAGTTAAATCCACACGGCGAAGTTACATGTTAAAATGAGGTAATATTTCTCATCACAATAGCTGTATCCTTTTCTAGAGAGAGATATATATATCTCTTAGATTACCTCAACATACTGAAATTAAAGTTCGCATCACTTTAACTGTTTGCACATATGCACGCATAAAAATTCTTCTGAAAATAAATACGAATTATTTACCAATAATATAAGTGACTGGAAAAGAAAATAAGTACTAACAATTTAAATAATTAAAAATAGGAAGAAACTACAATGTTATTGTTGTATATTTTAAAATAATTAATTATTTTCAACACAATGTTCATATGATCGAATACATTTTTCTTAAAAATATATTGAATTTAAATTACCTACGTTTAAAACAAAATGGCGTTCAAAAACTGTTATTTTAAAAATTTACAAATAATAAGTATAAAAATACTCACACACAGACAAAAATTGTGCAGAAATTCTGTAATTAAAACTAAAAGCATGTGTATACTCTCTAATCACGTAATAAGTTTTTTTTAAACACTTATTCTATTCTTTAAAATTTTATATTTACTTTTTTAAGTAAAAATACCGACTTCTTTCGCGAATGTATGATACAAGTTTTTGCAAACGATTATAACTTTGAAGTTCTAGACGATAAAAATAATTAAATTCATAAATATAAATTTATGGAATAAAAGAAAAAAGGTTTATAGAATAATAGTATTAATTTGTAGATTAATAGAACATAGCGTTTTATTTATTAAAATGAAGTAATTTAACTACATTTAGGGAAAGTATAGTCAAATATTCGTTTCATTTTTATTAAAATATTACTAAAGCTACCAAACTTAAAGTTAGATTAGGAAAAATTACTATCAAGTGACCAGGTCGGAATCTGACCCTATTTTTTTACTTCGAGCAAATACATATTTAATTGTTCCATGCAAAGTTTTGCAAAGTACGGGATTTAGCCAATGACATTACAATATTACATTACATTATTTAAAAAAAATACTGTAATCCAGTAAAACATTAATTCCTTTTTACATTGGTATGATATATTTCTAAAGTTAAACTCACTGTTGGTGAAAGCAGGCAGGGATTTTAACACAAATAAAATTGGATAACGATTAACTGATCAATTTATTGATAGATAAGTCATTAATCCAAGGAATATATCATGAGGGGATCAGGACAACACAAATACACCAAAGCTTTTGGCGTCATTTATTATGCAACATGAAATATCTAAAATGATCACATGGCTTGATCATTTTTTTATCTCTTTATTAGGTGATTAAATTTTGCTGAAGTTCTAATCGCATTTTATTTGCATTTTCGATATTTTTTATTTCAGGTTTCTTGTTATTTTTTGTTGCTTTATTTTGTAAATTTTTCATTGTCTTCCTTTTTTGCTACTTACGTATTATCGCAATCTATTGGTGACATTGTATGAAACGAAGCACATTATTGCCAATGCAGTGCATAAAACACATGCTAAAATGGGGTTGGCAACTTGACAAGTATCTGAAGCGTTGGCGATTGTTGCGATAATGCGATAAGTATCACTTTTTACTTTAATTAGTCAATTTATTTTTTAATTTCTGTGATCATCAACTTTTTAATACTTCATATGAAAATCGTTTTCTTAAATGAAGGTTTAAATGATTGTGGTTAGCAAAGACTTAAACTGTTCATTTTGAGATCAAGTCTTTACTCGTCCCTTACTGTTTGAAGAGGCATTTATGAGTAAGACCAGTTGATCATAAGTATTTTCCTTATGAGTATGAGAAAATTACTCTTAAAAGATGCTTTTAAAAAGCCACATGTTAAGTTGACATATTTCTTACTTCTTTGAAGAAAACAGAATTTTAATTTAGATGAATTATTTTACATTTAATATATAAATTTAAGTTATATTTCTAATATTTTATGCTTTTATTTTTCTTCAGGCAGAGCTTAATTGAAGATATTTTAATGAAATTTACATAAATCCATATATTTGTCTTTTTTAGTTGAAAAGATATTAGTGACCAGCCCGTATCGTATAAATTAAATAAGAATATTAATATACTTATCGTACAAATTATACTTTTCAATCTCGTTACTTAAATTATAAAACTGAAATTTTGGCATGTATTATGTAGTTCTATTAATTTGTCTTTGATGTGGTTCCAAAAAGGGGTGGGCATTCAGTCGATCGCGATTTACCGGTGGACCGCCATGACATTTTGGGGTGACCGCCTAAAGTTTAGAAGTTGTCAATTATATACCGAAATATCAAAGATCAGCTGACAGTATGCAGACTAAGATTTCTACTGGTTATAACTACGAGAACTAACTTTAGATGAAAATGTTTTATTTTTAAAGTATTTTGAATTGTTTGATAATAAATGCACCAATTGATATTATATTAGCGGCTATTATTATGTTTGTATCTTGCATTTTGCTGTAGGGTATCCGACCACGTTCGGAACCGTGATTTTAAAAAAGCTCATAGATGAATAATTTTCATGATATTTAGTGTCACTTAGATTAGAAGACATGTATAAAATTGTTTCAAGGACATTTTGACAAAAACAAATTATTTAAATACAATATTTCTGCAAAAAATTAACATAGAATAACCTTTTTTCAAAATGCTTTCCTTTTGTGATAAAAGCTTCTATAATAATAATATTTTACCTATATATAGCTCAGACCTCTGTACAGAGGCTCAACTATGATTTTTGAAAAATTCACATTATTTTCAGAGTTACCACCCATTGAAATAATGATCGGCGTTTTTCTTTCTTAAAATTGATCCCCTCTGTTGTCGTAAAATATGGATAAAACCACTTCTAAGCTATATATTTCAAAAATTCTAGATGAGCCTCAGTAGAGAGGTTTGAGCTATATACAGGCAACATATTATTATAATAGAAGCATTTTTCACAAAAGTAAAATATTTTGAAAATGGATCATTATATGTTCATTTTTTGACAAAATATTGTACTTAAATAATTTTTTATTGTAATACTATTCTTAAAACAATTTTATATACATTTTCTAATCTAAGTGACACTAAATATCATAAATATTATCCATTTATACGCTTTTGCAAAATCACGGTTCCGAACGTAGTCGGATACCTTAAACGCTGCTTTAAAAGTGTGAGGTGTTTTTTTTATTTTAGATGTGTTGCTAAGTATATATATTTTGTATTTTTATTATTATGTTATAATAAATACTGTAGACCTTCCTTTTTTCTACCTCAAAACACCTCACCATTAGGTTGACTGAAATACCTTGAAAAAATTTGAAGTAGGACGCGTACCCTGAAAAAGTCTCTCCACTCCTATCGTATAATAAAGGCATAATTGTCTCCAATGACTAACAGGTACATTAACAAATGTCTGAATCTGCTTAGCATTAAGTTGACATCATTTTTAATTACCAAATCTGGCGACTTGATGACCATGTTGTAACCCATTTTTGGCGATTAGGTGACCATATGGAAAACTGTATGTGTGCATTTGCGCTTTCCTGATTCAATCCTGCGATCCTCTTAGTGTGACTCATTTATCTTACAAAGAATTTTTATAGGTTTAAGTAATTGAAAATAAAAATTTTAAAAACTCAAATGTGAGCATTATGGAGGGCAGTCGACATAACAGTCGCTTATTCCATAACAACTATACCTTCAACTTTTTAACTGTTTGTTATTAACTACTGTGAGAAGGCAAAAGATGAAGATATAAATCATGCTTTAAACATTTAATTCCAACATTTTGACGAAATCTAATCAAACATATATCTCTTGCAAGATATATATATATAAACAGTTATCGTCATGTGATAATCATGCGGTGACAACTTCATAATTTTATTAAATGATAAAGCCGAAACGAACAGCTGTGGTTGTGCCTACTGAGCCGACGGACACAATCAAATTACAATTAGCAATGCCATGTAAGGGGGGGCATTATATCATCATTCACGTCCTATAAAAGACTTTGCTATAAGTGGCTACGCTCATCGTTCTGCTAGTAGATTCCTTGCTCAAAGCGCTTGCTATGTCGCTATGTCTTCCATCGAAATAAATAAAAAAAATTTCTTCTTTTCTCTTTCTTAAAATTGGAGTAATGTATCCAGAACTATATGCTTCAGTAGAGTGTATTGTAAAAATCAATCAGAAACAATAATAAGAAAACAGCTACAAATTAAATTGAAGCAAAAATATCCAACGGATATAAAACATCTATAAGCATGCTCTATAATTCAATTTAATAATTTTATACAGCAATAAATAACAATGGAAAATGATATTGAAACTAGATTTCCTGAGCAACGAATTAGACCCACTCAAAAATGTTCAATGAATGAGATATCTCTGCACAATGTAAAATATCTTTTTAAACTTCCACAAAAGAAAGAATCAGATATTCTCGTTTTCTTCCCGGAATCATAAAAGCATGCTAATTCCTATTCTTTAAAGAAGAATGCATCTTCGAAATATTCAAAAGGCATCTAAGAAAAATTATCAAGATAGATTGGAAACATTCTACGTATTTTTCAATTGTCATCCTTTTTTTCATATACATTCGCTTTAATATTTTTTTTTTCAGAAACCATACCCAATCCACATCATTTAAACATTTCTTCTAATTCTTTTGTTGATACTGCAATTAATACATTTTAACTTTTTGTTCGTACCCAACTTATACCAAAGAAAAAGGGAAAAAATGCAGAATATTCTGGAAGTTAACTCCGATTTACAATGCAATGTGTATGAGTAGTTCATACTCGTGCAAGTTGAGCAAATGATCAGAATAACAGATATTTAAAAATAACCACTCGAGGTGAAAAGTAAATGGATATTTAATACCATTAAATGTGATAATATAGAGATCCCCCCTTAATATTTAAGCTTGTTTAAGTTTAGATATATAATGATATTAGCCATTATTCCAACCCTCTTCGCTAGATATGTTATGATATTCTAAGACTGTATATTGTTTTTTAAGTTCTTCATATCTAAGAGTTAGCATTAACCTTTCGAATTTGGAGATGTTTCTCGCAAAAACAGTTTTTATACTAGTTCAAAAACAGGAGTCCTGTTTTATCTACGAGTATAAGGCCCAGTAACCATTCAACCCCTCTTTGAGAGTCAATATCTTCAAAACCCAGTTCATTGCGAATCTCTGCTCAATAAAAGAAATATGCTTATCGAATTTCAAGTCTGAAGATCTTTTAGTTAAAAAACAGGAGTGTTTTCTTTATTTATAACACTCCGTATCTCCCATCAACCTCCATTATGAGTCGATATCCACAAATTCATTCTGTACGGATCACTACTAGACAAGTAAACGCAATTGCCGACTTTCTAGTCCGTACGTCTGTTACTTCAGAAGTGGGAAATTTTATTTATAACGTTTCTGCAACTCCTTGGAGGTCGACTTTCTCAAAACTCGTTCTTCACGATTTCTATTTAACAAAAGAAATATGCTTGCCAAAATTCCGTCTAATAGTTCAAAAACGATTATTTTTGTTTTAAAGCTGTCGTAACACCTCCTTGGGGTCGATTTTCAAATAACGCTTTACAAATGGTTCTTTAGTCAACAAAAAGAACATACCTGCCAAATTGCAAGTCTAATAGTTCTTGGGATCTCGTGAGTAATTGCATGAGTGAGAGGGTTGCTTTTCTACAAAATATATAGGGATAAACATTGCATTTTACAAGGATTTATATAACGCATAAAGCCCAATGTCATCGCGCTTCCACGCTACAAATCCGCGGTTCAAATCATGGGCTGGGCAAGGTCGATTCTGCCTTTCATCCCTTCAGTGGATCAATAAATAAGTAGCAAGCTAGTGCTTGGGAGCTGAACACTGGAGGTATCACGTCAGACTGACCACTTGACCGAAACATCTGCACATGCACCCCAGCACCTAAGGTGACGTAAACTGAGATACGCAACAGTAGGCCTTTGTCCTCATGGGCTGTTGTGCCATGAGTTCAATTATTTAGCACATTTCCTTCTAATTTGTTATCAACTGATCATTTGTTTTTTAAGGTATCCGACTACATTTGGCCGTGTTTTTGAAAGGAAAAACCGAATATTTTTTTAGTATTTAGTGTCACTTAGATTAGAATACACGCATAAAATGGTTTTAAGAATATTATATTATAAAAAAAAATATTTAAATGCGATACTTAGTCATAAAATGATCATAGAATTATTTACTTTCAAAATATTCTCCTCTTATGAAAAATGCTTCTATAATAATAATATTTTGCCCATATATAGCTCACACCTTTGTACAGAGCTTGAAATGGGATGCTTGAAATATATCTTAAAAGTGGATTTTTCCATATTTGAATACATCAAAATGAAAACATTTTAAGAAAACAACACCGATTATTATATCAATTGGTAGTAACTCTGAAAAAAAATGTGGATTACTCAATAATCCTAGTTCAGGCCCTCTGGAGAATTCTTGGTTATCAAATGGCAAAATATTATTATTTTAGAAGCATTTTTCATTCAAGGAGAATATTTTGAAAATAATTCTGTGTTCATATTCTGCGAAAATATCGTATTTAAATAATTTTTTATTGTAATAATATTCTTAAAAATTACATACGTGTATCCTCTAATCTAAGTGATACTAAATATTAAAAAAAAATTCGTTTGTAGGCTTTTGAAAAATCATGCTTCCGAACGTAGTCGGATACCTTAGTTTTAATATTATTTAAAGTTATATTTTAAAGTTACATAAAACTTTAAAGTGTTTTGGTAACTAAACACAATATCATTACAATCTTTTAATTGTTCCATTTTATTTTTATTATCCATTCGTGTTTTAAATTCTTAGGGAATACTCAGAAAATTAATTTATTTAAAGACATTGTTTCACTCAAACATTTACAATTAGCAATGTATCATTTAATTTCAAAACCAATAATTTCTTAAGCCATTAATTTAGAATATTTCCAGCCTTAAAAGACAATTCGATGAATGGATGTTAATTAATGTAAAGCAAATTTTATTTTTTCTTCTCATTTTTTTTTTTAAAAAATTTTCTAATCATTTGATTAAAGCCCGCCCTCAAACGTCAAAATTTTTATTTTAAAAAATTTATTA
>BMAV01002675.1:0-40551 GCA_019973955.1 Trichonephila inaurata madagascariensis
AAAATGACACTAAATATCATGAAAAGTATCCATTTATACGCTTTTTTAAAATCACGGTTCCGAACGTTGTCGGATACCTTAAGAATAAGTTACAGATATCATAAAAAATTACAATTTTGGCATATTAATTTTTACTAGTCGAAAACATTAAATTTTGTTGGAAATTGCAAGTGTACGAAGAACACTTTTATGGTCCACTGTATATATACATACATATACATACATACATACATATATATATATATAAAGAGAGAGAGAGATCTTGTTAAAATTTTCAATCGTAAATAAAATATTTTACGTTAATCCATTCAATTTTAAATATATATATTTTTTATCTTTGTAGTAGATGACATTTGATGCTAACACAGTTTTTCAAATATTAATTCATTAGATTAAATTTTATTTTTAATTTTGAATTTCTTTTGCGTTATTTTGACAAAGTTAGAATTAGCTGCAACAGATGGCACAAGTAGGTTTCCCTAACGAATTTATTCTTGGCTTCAATTCTTTTTTTTTCATCCACCAAGTTCAAATATATATTTTAAAAACTTTTAGAGGATAACACTTCATATAAAAACAGCTTTTTCAAATTTTAATTCATAAACTAAATTTTATTACCTAAAATAAAATTTTATTTTGTTGACCTAAGTAGAAATTGACTTAAAACTTTTTTTGTACATTGCTTGTTATTATAAATCTTTTAATAAGAGATCCTTTATTGCAGGGAGGATTTTTTAAATAATTTCTTTGTTTAGGTTTAAAATAATGTAATGTTACAACTAAAATTAGCGAAAAATATCACATATATCGATTCGGAACCCAGGATTAAGATGGAAAAATATTTTTACTAGGAAAAAAAAAGTTCAAAAGTTTGCCAAAAAATCCTTAATTTTTCACTTCTAATTCTAGTGCTAAAAATATCATCTGTACGTTTTACGGAACACATTTTTAACATTACTTTAATAATTATTTTCCTACCAAAGATTATTTTTTCCACAAAAAAAGACTTAATGAATACCTTTTTTGTTATTTCGATGTAACCATTTTATTTCATTAAATTAAAAAGCGAAACAGTGTTGAGATATGGGCGTAAAAATATAGATAATGGTAATTATGTGAACGAGTAAGCTTACAAGAATAAAAGAAATATTGATTTTATGATGAATGCTACCGTTAAAAAAGAGTTATCTTTCATAAAAATGTTCAATTTAAAAATGTCATTGTTAAAGAAAATCACGAACAAAAGATTTCTTACAACTCATTATTAAAATTTGTCGATTTGTTTTTTTAAATGAAACTTTTGGTTTCCCTTAATGGAAACATTTTTTAGAATTCTACAAAGCATCTCTTTATCTTTATGTTGTTAACAGATTATTTGCTACAATATTATCAACGTCCAATGATGTTTAAAAATCCCTATGTATTATTTTGCATTAAAAGGGGAAATATATTTAATTAATACGCTTAATTTTGATTAAATATCAAAATTATCAAAAAATTTAAATAAAAAAGAAAACAACTTCAATTTCAAATTATTCGGAAAGTAAACGATTATTATGTATAATATTATCATGATAGTTTTATATCAAATATATGTTTACTTTTCATTCTCCCCGTCTTAATTAATAAATAGCTGAAGTACCCGTTCTTTGCACCGGTTAATTTTTTAAAAATAATAATAATAATAAAAAATGTTATTCATGTGAAGAAAAATGCAAAATTATTTTTTAATGAGTGCAAATTATTTTTTAATGAGTGCAAATTATTTTTCTACAACGCCCCTTAAGCCCTTGCAACGCCCCTTGGTGGTCGATTTCCTCTATATTCTTTAACGGATCTCTACTACATGAAAAGAATGCGACTAGAAAATTTATAGTCTGTAGGTCTAATAATTCAAAAACGGGAATATGTATCTATAACGCCCTTTAAGCCCTCGCGACGCCCTTTTGAGGACGATTTTCGGTAAATCCGTAAGCAGGTTTCACCCATGAAAGAAAAAAACCCCCCCCTTAAAAGTTTGTGGTTGGGGACGGAAATACTCAAGCCCCTTTTTTAATCCCCTTTGGGGAAAAATTTTTAATTATAGTTTGAGTTTAAAATTCCTGTAGAGAAATTTTTTTTTGAATTTAAAGTATTGAAACCCGGGTTGGAGAGATTTATTTTTTAAAGTAAAGGGTTTTTGAGAAACCTTCGGAAACCTTGGTGCAAGAGAGATGCTTAGATCGGGATATAGTCAACCCAGGAGAGATCAAGCGAGTGTTCTTCTATCGGGCAAAACTTAAGTATTCAGTGATTTATTTTAAGAACTGAACATTGTGATCTAAATTATTTACTCCCCGGTTTAAAAGTTTGATTGCCCAAAATTGATTTAGCGAAATAAAGTATTATATTTATCAATGTCTCCCGGGTTTTCAGTCCAAATTCCTTAAACCCCGGGGTTGATACAGCTCTTTAAGTTCAAAATTGGGAATATTTACGTTTTAAAACCCTGAATGCACCGGGTACAACTGGTAACCTTCTTGATGGGAAATGGGGGATCCCATACCATGTATAACCTCGATCATACCAAAACCCTGTTTTGAGAGCGTCACTTTTTTGGATTTTTTTTATATAATTTTGCTCGAAATTTAAAAAGAAAAAATAAAATTGTGTTGCATGGTTGTTTGGGATTGAAAAAATGTAAAAAAAAAGTTTATCCGAGAAATTTGATTTTAAATTATAATATCCCAAAAAAAATGAAACATTTTTACTTTTAAAACAAAAAAAAAAAAAAAAAATTAACATGCATCTGTAAATTCACAATAGTACAAATTCAAAGTTCACGTAAACACGGAATACATATTTCTTAAAATACAAACCCGTAGTCTTAAATGTGATGGGAAAAGGAATACAAAATTTGGTAATATAGAAGTTTTATAGAGAATAAACCCCAGATGCTTCCCAGATTATCGAGACAAAATATAATCCTTGGCTTTCTAATTTAAACTCGAGGCATCTATGTTTATTATAAAATTTTGCGAATCAATTTCACGACAAAATCACTTTTGCTCGCTCAGCATTATTGAAGAGAATTAATTCTTCAAGAAAACTTAACAAACGATTTTTCCCGCCTCAATACTGTTTTAGCAGAAAAGCGAATCAAGTCGAACTTTCAACAGCCATATTCTATAAAGAGTTTACATTAGATTCTTTGCACCGAAAACTCATTACTGAAATAATTTTTTCAAAATTTGCATAAAAAGAACTTAAAATCGCAGCAAAAAGTATCAAAAATGTGATACAAAGAAGTGTTTACTGTATAAAAAAAAGGCGAAAAATATATATGTGTGTGTGTTTTTAATTTTGAAAATGTGGTTTATAAAACCTAGCATTTTATAATGTATTACAAAAATCTCATTAAATGATTATTATATTTATATATTTCATGTCGTTAGGTGCTAAAGTTATTTAAATAATTAAACATATATCAATCAAAATAGCAAATTTTTACGAAAATTAAGGTTTTAAAATGAGAAAATGGTTTTGAAAACACGAAATTATTAAATGATTCCTGTATAAATTTATTATCTCTCCCTGTAGAAAAAAAAAAAGGTTTTCGTGATGCTTTAATAATTTTCTACGCACTATCGCAGAAATGCCAGTGTTAATGATAAGTCGTCAAATTGGCAACCCTAATTTCGCATTTATCATACGCGCGGAATTTATAACCTTAAGCTTCGTTTCATATAATGCCACCACTATAGTTACGATAATACATTATTCAAGCTCTCGCACAAAAATATCGCAACTTTTCCGGACTGGAATCGTTGTCTGAGATTTAAGTCGTTTTTACTAAGACTAATAATTAAAGGAATTAAATTCTATATTTTAAAGTAAGCAGCAAGAGAGCTATAGGTTGATCAAAATCTGGGAACTTCATCAATGAAGTGTAGGACGATGAAATTTCAGTGATGAATTTAACTGAAAAAAAGTACCAAGAATAAACATTCTAAAAAGAATGAATTAATAGAACTATATAATATGTTTTATAATTTGAGCAATGAGTATTAACAGTTGTATAATTTGTAGAATCAGGATTGGTCCGAAGTTAAGTGGACAGGGGGTATCCCGCTACTTAGATTTAATCATGATACTTAATATATCTATATTTCTTAATGATAATAAATTATTTAAATTACATATTTTATCAGCTTTTATTACTATATATTTAGAGAATACACACCAATTTCCAATATTAATAATTTTACGAGAAAAATCAATTAAATATATTTCTGTGAATAAATTAGTTTTATAACACATTTGATGAATAATTTAGTTAGACTAATTAATGAAGAGATTATTTATATTAGTAATTAATAGATAGTTTATCGTTTTTTCTCATCACACGTTATCAAATTTTCCTTAAGTAAAACATTTTTAATAGAACTTCTGAAAATTTTTTTGTTAGAGAGAGAGAGAGAGAGAGAGAAGAAGAAATATTTAAAATAAATTCTCTTAATTTAAAATTATTTTAATTGCATATATACACCGCGCACTTGAGTATGTATGTACTGATTTATGCACCTATATACTCTTAGACGAGTACGTACCTATGCGCATATACGTTATTCGCATCTGCATGCATGTACAAATGTGTTCGCACACTCATATTCAATTTCTTGAGTTCTATTTATAATTATAATACAATAAATGCGATTTCAGGCCATGTATTACCTGTTCAAACAACGGTAAAAGATTTTTAGATGAAAAATTAAATAAAAAATCTTTTATTTCAGTTCAAGTATAATTTATCTCAAGTCTCAGTTCATTTATCATTATAAAGTTTTAATTTTTCAGCTGAGATTTTTTTTTTATTTCACATTTTTATCTTTCTCTTACAAAAGAAAACAAATTTTTCTGAAGGATTTGTATTTTTTATGATTTGAATCACTCAACTTTTTTTTTGGTTGTCTAAATGAATCTTTTTTTTTCCATCATTCTAGACATTTCAGATTTTTCATTCCTGCTAGTGATTTTTTGAAAAACTTTTTGTAGAGAAATATTGTTTTCCTTGCATTCGTATTCTTGCTATATATTACAGCTCCTAATTTTTTTTATTTGAATTTTATTTGAAGTATGCTTTTTCTCATTTAGGAATTTATTTCTTAATAAAAGAAATATATATATATATATATATATATATATATATATATATATATATATATATATTAGGTTGGGAAAATAAATCCATTATTTTTTAACATATTTCGGATTGTCCAATTTGGGTCAATTATGTACCGTTTTGTTGTATATTTTGTTGGCATTTTAAATGTAGCTACATAATGCCTCTCTCATAGAAGTCTTGGCCTTTATTGGTGAAAAACTCTAGTAATCAATTTTCACAATGTTCTCTTGATCCCAATTTCTTATCACTCAGGAGTTTTGTAATGCAAGGAAAAGGTGGTAATCGCTTGGTGCCAGTTTTGGACTAATGGCAGATGCATTAAAACTTTCCAACCAAGCTCTCAGAGTTTCGGCGAGTTACTACAGACGTGTGTAGCATGGAGTTGTCCTGATGGAGCACAACACCTCTTGTGTTGGCCATTTCTGGCCGTTTCTGGTCACTCGCTAGCTTCAAACGGTCCAGTTGTTGACAGTAGAGATCTGAATTAGTGTTTGGCCATACGGAAGCAACTCATAATAAATGATTCCTTTCCAGTGCGACCAAATACGCAGTAAAAACTTCTTGGTCCTTAGTCCTGGTTTGGCCACTATTTGAGCTGCTTCACCGGGCTTTGACCACGATCGTTTTCGCACAATATTGTCGCATGTGACCCATTTCTCATCCCCAGTCACCATCCGTTTAAGAAATAGGTCGATTTCATTCCGTTTGGCCAAGGCTTCACAGATGGAAATTCGATCCATCATGTTTTTTTGGTGTTAATTGGTGTGCCATCCAAACATTGAGCTTCTTTTTTATTCAAACTTTGCGGAACATTAGGTTAAAAACTGACTTATGGTTGATCTGAAACTCCTGGGCGATTCTGCGACTACTAACATGCCGGTCAACTTCGATTATTTCTGTGATTTTATAAACATTTTCAACGACGGGCTTGCCTGTGTAAGGTGCATTTTTCAACATCAAAAATGCCTGAACCCAATCGCCGAAAACAAAATTGCTCGTCATTAGTTATTACAGAGTATCGGCACCATAAACACCTTTCACAATTTCAGCTGCCTGGCTTGCATTTTTGCCCTTATCAAAGAAAAACTGTAAAATGTACTGAATTTTCACTTTGTTGACTTCCACTTTTAACACCCTGTAACTCATAACTGAATGAACCAAACAAAAAACATCAAAATATTTTTTTTTAGCGTGAAATGTCGCCTTGAGAACGAGCATAAATTTGAAATTGTTTGATCGATATACTTCACGAGATATCGACACTACAGCCATCTACCGAAAAAAGAATGGATTTCTTTTTCCCAACCTAATATATACATATATATATATATATGTAGCGTAGTGACCGGTGTTGTTAACTTCAGATTGAGTTTCACTCTTCTTTATTTTCCTTGAAACATCAAAAGCGTTACGACTTCACAAAAGCATGCGTTCACACAAAGACATAAAGCTGCAGCTATTTGCACATATTAAAGATGACGAGCTGAGACACAAACTTCTACGATTACATGGCGAAAACAAAACAGATAAAGAGACAAGCAGCAGCGACATCCTACATGAAAAAAACACAAAGACAAAGAGCGCGATCCCAAACGCGCTGCATCCGGTTGGATACATGATTGCAGGGAAGAGAGCGAGTGCTTTCCAGATCTCGGTATTTATAGTCGGCGGTGAACAGAACTCTTGATTGGTAAAATGGGCTAGACAGGGACTTTGGTTACTAGTTGATTACGATTAAAATTAAAGTATTAGATTTGAATCAAAGAATTAAAGCTTTTATAAATAATAATAAAAAGCGTTAGTTATAAAAGGACGCTAGAGGGAATTATATATATATATATGTATGATGCATGCATTGCATATATATATATATATATATATATATTTATATGTATGTTTATATATGTATGTATTGTGTTGGTTATCATTACTATTCGCCAGCAATAAAATAGAAACATTTCATATATATATATATATATATATATATGTCAGGCCCCAGGCTTGCTGGTAAAATGAGGAGGCCATCATCTCTATAATAATGTTTTATTAACGTCTTTATTTTGCTTCAATCACATAAAATCCAACATGGCGGCCATTTGGCGCGCAACCGAGTAGAACAATAGACGACAAATTGGCGAGGAGTCACCAGCTAAGCCTTTTCGAGTATGCGTTTTCCTTCGTCAGCCCTCGCTCCACCTTTAAATAGGCTTATTTACCCACAAATCCTTACCCGATGGTAAAGAAGTCGCTTTTTTTTCATTTATTACTTGCTTAATTTTGAAGCTAAACTTTTCAAACCTGACATATATATATATATATGTATATGAAATGTTTCTATTTTATCGCTGGCGAGTAGTAATGATAACTAAAATGTCATGGGGAATGGATGTTATTACTGTAAGGTTGATCCTATTTTAGATGATTAGTGTTTATTATTTGATGGCGTTGATGAGGCAGTCTGTTGAGGTAAAAAATCCAGTTTAATGCATATCTTGAAACTCATAAGCATATTAAAAACATAAAGCATGAACGACACTACACAGAACAAAGACAACGAACACACAACACGCTACAGTCGACTACATGTTTTAGGAAAAAAAAAAAAAGAAGAGAGCGGGATTTTTCAGAGTCTCCCTATTTATACCAAGCGGGAAATCATATTATTTGTGAGTGGATGGATGTAGTTCAAGATACTTTCGTTAGGTGGATAGCTTTGTTATTAATTATATGGTTGTCCTGAAGGACTGGACCATAGATAAATCAAAAGCTATTAAAGTTTAAATTACTAGGAATTATTACATGTATATATATATATATATAATATATATATATATAAAATATATATATATATATATATATATATATATATATATATATATATATATATATATATATATATATAATAACATTAATTATATAAAAATATTAAATAAATATTTTAATATAGTTAATACCAATCAATATTTTTCGTGTTAAAGGCTAACTTCATACTTTCTATTAATGACTGTATATATAAATTGATGCTTACTGATAACTACATATATATTGATGTATCCTGATGTGCAAGTATTGCAAATAATATCAGCTTAAAACATATTTAAATATTGTTTGGATGGAGTTTAATCCCGGAGGGAATCATTTGCAAATAGATATTCTTCTAATTACAATTTAAAAATGCCCACCAGATAAAATATTTCCATCGCAAATGCTGCTTAACGGAAATAAATTTCTTATTCAGCACGTTTCCTATAAATGGGATACTATTTTTTTTTATAATGCTTTGTGCTTGTCGCGAAAAAGGCATAAAGTGTGCTCATAAAAAAGTAACATAAATTTTTGGATAGAATTGCTATGTCATACGAAACGGTCAAGAAAAATCGGTAAAAATGTTGTTCAGCAAAATAAAATTAGACCCCAGTAGAATACATGAAATCTTTAAGGAAAATAAAGGAAAAATATTTACATTTTTCGCTAAAGTTTATGGGCTTGATTTAGAATTCGAAATGGACGTGAGTCGTAACCGTCATTGCAAATAGCTTCCAATTTTGAAATGTAAAACAAAATGGCGATTACAAATTGAAAGAAGTAAGACAGACGAATATATGGAGTGCTCGAAACATAAGAAACAATTAATTTGAGTGAAAAAGCTTGTATTTGGCCCATGAAACCAAACTGTAACATGCAAAAATTTAATCTTCGATTTAACCCTAATTAAATCAGTGATTGTACTAAAATATTGTGTATAATTATATGATAAATAAGTAGTTAAATGGATTTTAATAAACACACACACACACACACACACACACACACACACACACACACACACACACACACACACACACACACACACACACACACACACACACACACACACACACACACACACACACACACACACACACACACACACACACACACACACACACACACACACACACACACACACACACACACACACACACACACACACACACACACACACACACACACACACACACACACACACACACACACACACACACACACACACACACACACACACACACACACACACACACACACACACACACACACACACACACAAACACACACATAAAATAATTTATAAAAACAAGTAATATAAAAAAATTAAGTCAATTCCTACTTTGATTGGTTGAATAGAAAGTATTTTATTAACATTTTAAAATTTGAATAAATAAATTTATATATATAAATATTTATATATATAAAGAGAGAAAGTGAACTAATAGTAGAAATTGAAAAAAAGAGCAGGATTTGTCTCCATAGCTGTAACAATGCAGACCCGGTTTGGCTAGTTTGGCTGAAAAACAGATCTTCGACGCCAACTTTTGTCTTTGTTTTAACAGTTACACTGTTACAACAATAGACGAATCTATGTTGGTGTCAAATTAATTTTTATTAATTATATTTAAATTACTGTATTGTCTTCCAAAATAATCATGTATATAAAATTTAAGCTCAATTGAGCGCTTTAAAATGTATTTTATTATAGATTGAAAATTCCACCAAGATAAATAAATAAATAAATAGAGAGTGTGAGTTGATAGTAGGAATTGAAAAATGGCACTGTCAACTAAGTGGGAAATGAAATGAGGGATTTATTCACTTTAGTAAGATTGTCAATTTATTTATGCGTTGTTATCTGTAAAATTAACTTTTTAATCAAATTTATAATGAGGAATATTTAAAAAGATGAGAAAGTAAGCAATAATAATTTAAATTGCTTAACTGTTTTTGTTCAATTTATTTGTGAGGGCTGTGGTAGCCCAGTGGTCAAGGTATCGGATCATGGCAGTCGTGTCATGAGTTCGAACCCAGTACTACTAAAGACCCGCCGTGTGGGACAGCGATGCACGCTAAATCTGTCGAGAGCTGAAACGTCCTTCCATTGGTGTGGTGTGGTAGCTAGGAGAGGGGGTGCCAGCTCAGGTGTCGCCCACATCACTTGATCATGGTTCAAAATTACGTGGTCCGTCTCCAAAAACCCTCGTGTAGCTGAACAGTGCGACGCTAATATTCACTCACTCAATTTATTTGTACGATAATAAATGAAATGTGATAAAGCTTACACATGTTTAAAATACAAATGTAATTTAATGAAATGCTTTAAGACCAAGATAACATTGGAAATTAAAATTGTGGAAAATTGATTAATATATTATAACTCCCCTATTTCGCTTTTTTTAATTATTATTTTTTACATTTTTAATTTTTATCACTAATAGTAAATAAGAAGTGTTTAAGAAGCACTCCCTCACAATTTCTGCATGAGTAAACGGTTTCATATAATTACCAATAACGTAACAAACTTCATAGATTGACTTCGCTACTGCTGTGGTATTACCACTGACAAATCACGGAGTTGCTGTTGCAAAGATTATTCAAGAAAGCCTATTTATCACCTCTTCAAAGAGATCTTCGAGAAAAAGTGCCATTGAAAGGGAAGTTCTGCTACTTCTTGGTATTTTTAAATACAGCAGCTTTTCGTGACAAATCAAACTATTACTGATTGTATTTGTTTTCATTACAAAATAATAACCTTCAATCATTTTGAAACGATATATTTTCTTCGAATATTTTTCGATTGCAAGATATGAAAGATAGTTAAAAATTAGGTCCACCCATAAAATTGTCGCTACTTTACTGCTGTCTGTTATCACTAAACGTAACCATTCGAAATAGAAAAAAGAATATCAATTGGTACCCGTACGACTCCGACAGCAAAAAACAAAATGGATATATTTGATTTATTGACAAAGAATTTCTTACCAATTTGCAGTACAATGTTCTTAAATAAGTCAATTTCTCAGAGCAATGGGCCATGACCGGGTCACTTAAAAGGATTAGGTGGGCCACATAGCACGTACTGCGGGCATGGGCGCGATATCGCTGATTTAAGCTAATATGATTTAAAAATAAAAATAAAAATCAGATAGGGAAAATGATCTTCACAATTGAATATCTGAATTATTATATAGTTTTGATAATTATTTTTACTTTTAAAGTTTGAATCCTATAATAATTTAATTATTTTGTAATAGCCTACACATTTTAAAACCGTGAAACAAAAGTGCCATTATTAATACTATATCATTTTCACCATAGAAACTATACATAATAATTTTTGAAGATCATATAATATCGCGCTGGTCACACAAAATGTAACACCCTGAAGGAAACATACAAAACATGTGAAATTTACACCATGTGTTGGCGGCGATGAAATATGCAAATCATTAGATTATAGCTCAGACGCACACCGCGGGCCACCCGCAAGCACTATATAACGGGAGAATAGATTCCAATACCATTCAAAAAGCTTCGATTCTCGATTCGTTTGGTTTTCGCGATGATCATAAATAAATCTCAAAGCCAAACAATGCCCATTCAATGTTTGAAAATCCATGTTTTTCGAATGGGCAACTATATGTTGCATGCTCATGTGCGGGGAGAACGTCGAATCTATTTGAGTTAGCAAAAGACGGGTTACCGAAAAATGTTATGCACCGTTTAGCGATTAGTTATATAAACTATTTATTGTTATACTTTAAAATGATGAAAATAATATTAAAAATTGATAAAAATCAACATTAGCCACCTCATTCATAAAAATAAATCTTCTTATATTGTTATTTAACAACTTCATAACTAATTCATGCATTGCACTATAATCGAATAGGAGATGAATAAAATTTCAAAATTAAAATCATTATGTTGTTTTATGTGCTAAATTTCAACTCTCCGAAATTGTAAGCGAATCTTAATTTGACTGCATTGAATGGCTTAGAATAATATTAAATCAACGCATTAAAACAAAGCCACAGCAACGCGTGGCCGCGTCAGCTTAGCATGCATATATATATATATATATATATATATATATATAAATAAAAGTGAAGAAGTACTAGAAAGTACTAGAAGTACAGCGCTAAAAGCAGAAGAAATTGGAATTCACTGGGCTTTTAACAAATGTAGATGCAAAAAGTCTTAGGACTGAACTGGAGACCTATTATGATTTCTAAAAGCCATTAACTGAATTAGACCAACAGATTAGGGGTTAGAAATGCTTTATGGATCAACCTTCCCCATACAGCAGAAACTTTCGACATAATAGGGGAGGGGAAAAACACCAAGTTGAAAAGTTAAATACAATACAACACGTGGAGAAAAGTCTGCTAATATATATTAAATGAAGCTAATAAAAAGAGAACAATAATGAATGTCTCAAGGAAAGGAATAATAATAATAAAATTAAAAAAAAACATTTACGTGTAAAATAATTACTGGAGATCGAATATATATATATATATTGTCACACGTGATATAAAAATAAAAATGTTCATCATCATTGAGTATTACGGTAACAAAGCAAAAATGTCTGTCATTTAATCAACTGTCTTCGAAACATTTTTAAAAAAGCCTGAAGCATTTTTAAGGAAATTCTTTTGAACTTTAAAAAAAAAAAGGAAACACGTCTTTTAAAATTTCAAATATTCATCAGCATAGAATTTTTTCTTTTTCTAAACCTTTTATTGTGAAGCAATATAATATAAAGGGGCTGTCACTGCCAACTAAAGACGTTGTCAGGTATTTTTCAGAGAAGTGCGAAGTTCCACCGATATGAATTCATTCCTTTACTTCTTCTATTTACAGAAAAAAAAATCAAATTCGATCCATGAATGTGACATTATGTTTTTTGAAGTTTTGACATTCACCGACATGTCAAAGAAATACTTTGTAAAGTAGAAGACTTTCCTTTTTTTCCAATTTCGTATAACATTAAATTGTTCAAAAAGTAATTAAGCGTAAGGAACCTTACAATAGTTTTGAAGGTTCATAGAGTTTTTTTTATTTTTCATGATGCACCATAAATTAAAAGATTTTTTATGTCAATGCTTAGAGACTATAAATGTTTAATATAATAAGATAGAATGCTCAGAGGAATATTGTTAAAAACTAAATCTTTACTTTACCCTTTATCTACCGCATTATGATTTACTGCAGTTTTTTTCATGTAATACTTTTTTCTTTTTTTTAAATCACTACATTGAAAATTAGGATATACATTAAAAACCATCGACTTTGGAAATTTAATTAGTTAGAGCTAATTAATTAACTAAAGATATTCAACTGTACTGTTAATTATACACAGTGATCAATTAAAATATATAGTCAAATTGTGTTTTCTAAAGTCTTCATTAACATAAAAAAAAATAAGTCATTTATCCTTTTGGCATTAACTATTTTTCTGGAGCGTCGTCAGAGTATTCGTAAAAATGGTTATTCTATGTAATTTTAAAGTGAGTGGTAAAGTACTGTCGGTAGATAAAGGGGTAAAGGGTTTTGTGGATATAATCAAAATGTTAATTTGTAATTTAGAAATATATTTTGCTTATGATAATAAAAATAAATAGCTTATTACTTTTTCAGAAGTAAAACATTGCTATTTTTTTCATTTTCTTTTGATGAAAGTATTTTGACCATATCGAAATAATTATCAAAAATTATCTTCCTTTCAGAGAAACATTATCGAATTATTTCTCAAAATATCTTACTTTGAAAGCTTAAACCACGGGTGGCCTGCCCATGGCCCCCCTTGTGTTATTTTGAGGCCTGTGAGATTCATTACAATTTTGAAAAATACGATTAATTTGTGCAATATTTTTGTTTTTAATGTAGTATTTTGTTACAAATAAAAATCCCACGACTTTCTATTTTATCATATTGCTTCTGTTTTCATACATACTTAGAAATGTGCAGTATTGTGTTGCTTTGACCCCCCGCAGATCATGCGGATTCTGTAATTTGTGCACTTAATTGCTAGAGCTAGGCGCATTAGAGCAATGCGCCGGCCAGTTATATCAAATGCAAAATACAAACATAAAAAAATTATTTGAAATATATGTTCATTTTTCCTTCATATCGATGCCGAGTTGACCCCATATTACTTCTAAATGGAACTGATTGACTTACAATGCAGTAATGAATTAAAACACATTTTGGAAACATCAGAATCAAAAATAGATTTTTATAACATCTATGTTCTAAAAGAAATTTTTCCAATTTGAGAGGTCAGGCACAAAAAGTTGTGAGCTGTTTTAAATAAACTTACACCATGAATCGTTTTTTTAATTCTGAAAATAAAATTTATCAAACATAAATCACGCTCAAACTTTACGGACAAAATCTTGCATTATGATTTACACGCATGGATAGCGACTTGCAAAAAATAAGTGAAAGAGTTGAGAAACAAATATTTTACTAATAAAATAAACTCAACATTATTTGATCATTGAATTATTATTATAATATTATCTACGTTTGTATGCTTGAAAAATTAAATTTTCACTCCGATAAATGTTTGTAACGCTTCCAAATCTAATATAAGGGTCTGTGTTTTTATATGCCGCCCAAGGGATAATAATGTTTTTCCGAGGTGACTCGAAATGCCATTTGGATTGGACACCCCTGGCTTTTAAAACAGTCTTCCGCAAAATATAAATGGAAGTGATTTATTTTGAATCTCTTTTCTAGTAAACGACGAATAAAAGAACACTTTTTAATACGGAGACGGTTTTGGGAATAAATTTTCACACTTACTTTTATTCTGGAAAAATTTTTTAAAAAATTTCAATTCTAGTTCACTACACGTAAATAGCTCAACAATCAAAGGTTTTAGGAGATTTTTTTTTTCAGTTTTACATTAGTCTAATACTCTTTATAAAATATACAATCATTTATATTAAAATGTGGCAACTTGCTTTAAAAGCATGCATTGGCAACTTTAGTTATTTACCTTATAGTAAAACGTCTGGTAGTCACTTAATTTTCCACTCTATAGTATTTGTTTTTGGTTACATTAAATTATTTAGAAAGTGGAGAATAACTATTAGTTTACTGCTAACGTGCTTAAGAATAATTACAATAAATAATTAAAATATCGTCTATATATCTTGTAATTCTCCAAAATTTTTCAAAAGGGAATAGATGATTAAAATACACTAATTCTATTGAGTATAAGGGAAAGTTCTGTCGTTTTCTACTGTAGAAAAAACAACTTTTTCTTCCTCTTTTTATTTAAATTTTAACCTAAAATATAGTGTCCCTTGATTGTTACAACTGTCTACCAGATTTCTGGCAGCTTATCTAACCCACTGGAAAAGAAGTTTTCTGTTTTGGAGATAAATTATTCTTCCACTGCCATTTGGACAATCTCATAATTTATATATTCATTTCCACCAAGAAAGTTTTGCAGCGACCTGAACAGATAAATGTCAGATGGTGCAATATAAGAGTATATGTAGATGACGTTAAGTTTGCCAAACGAACTCTGTGCAATTTTTATGGGGTTTCTCTTGCTACATGTAGTCTAGATCTCCACATGATGTAGAATGACACTCTTTCTGTTGGCCAAAGATGGAAGTTTATGTTGAATTTCTTTGTTCAAAACATCAAGTTACGAACAGTAACGGCCGTTACATTTTTTCAGCAACTCATAATGCACTATACCTCAGCTGTTTCATCAACAACACAACATAACCTTCCTCTGATGCATGCCAGCTTTGGATGTGGAGGGTGGTGTCTCCGCATTTTAAACATATACTTCTTTTCTAAACACGTGTTTATACGTAACCCACTTTTCATCTCCTGCCACCAAGTGATCCAAAACTGGTTCCTTTTAGTGACAAGCAAGATTCGAAGAACATATCGAAATTATATCCATTAAGTTTCTTAGCTTAATTCGTTTGGCACCCAAATAGAGAGTTTGGACACGAAACCAAGCCTTTTTATGTAATCCAGCGCTCTTCAAACTGTGGTGCGCGGTCCCCTAGGGGGCGTGATGATCCAAGGGGGCGCGAGCATATTGAAATGTCGAAAACAAAAGAATATTAAAAAAAAATTAATTTATTGAAAGTAAATAAGCAAAATACATTCTGACATGATAAAAAACTTAAAAAAAAAAACATTTACTCTGATATAATATACATATAAATGTATCAATACCGCACAATGTATTTTATCATTAATCTAGCAATACTAGGTTAAGAACAAATTTAATAACTATCAGCAACCCAACAGGCTTGTCATATATAAAATTATATGCAAAAATTAACACTTATTGATAATTTGTATTGTTAATAATTAATTCCTTAATTGCCGATTAAAAGTTCTGTGATTCATTCCCAAATGCCACCGTTTTGCACGTATGTGCGCATATGTGGTGTATTGGGGGGATGAGAAATGGAATAAGTAAACAAATTCTCTGAAATAATTAAATGCTTCGAAAAAACTGTCAAGATCATTTTATTGCATTCCAAAACCTTTGAAATAATTTTATGGATAGAAGTGATCAGAAAAGATCGTATTTTGAAAAGACGTGTATACACTGCTGGCCAGCGTAAATGCAACACCAAGAAAGACAAGAGATAGCACAACAAAACTTATTCTGTAGACAACATGTTGACCAAAAATCAAATGATTAAATTTATAGAAGAATTGTGGTTACTGCCAGAATCAGTAGCCTGAGTAGACACCATTGTTGGAGATCACCGCTGCCACACGCCTCGGCATTGATTCAAAGAGACTTTGGATGTGTGCGGGTACAGCAGACCAAGAAGCTTCCACACGTTGCCAAAGTTGATATGGTGTGGCAGCTGGGGATGTAATCTGGGTCAATAGTTGAGCAAACATGGACCACATGTTTTCTATCGGCGAAAGATCCTGAGAGCGAGCCGGCCAGGGAAGCAATTCAATCTAAAGATTAACGAAGAACCTTTGGACAATGCGTGCCACGTGTGGTCGAGCATTATCTTGTTGAAATATGGCTGTGGCCAAGCCCTGAAGGTAAGGAAGGACCACTGGCTCCATCACCTCGGAGATGTAGCGCTGGCTGTTTAAAGTACAGGCAATGCGTACTAGAACAGGGCGAGAGTGATATCCAATACCGCCCTATACCATAATATCCGGTGCCGGACCAGTGTGGCGGTGCATAACGCAGCTGTTCAGCATCCTCTCTCCTCGGTGTCTCCAGACTCGAATCCGACCATCGTGGTATTGCAGACAGATGTGTGACTCGTCAGTAAAGTCAACTTCATTCCATTCTGCCCCCCACATCCTTCTTTCATCGCATCATTGGCGGCGGAGACGTCTGTGGCTCTGCGTCAAGGGTAGACCAAGAAATGGACGTCTTGCGGACAGACCACTCTGCTGTAAACGGCGTCGAATGGTACACGCAGACACTGAATGATTCGTTACAGACTCAATGTCCTGTGCTATGGTTCGTGATGTGACTGAGCGATCCTTCACTTCCATGCGCACAATTTGCTTGTCCTTACGGGAAGTGGTGCACTGAGGTGGATGCGATCGACCACGTAGGTCCGTCGTGCCCTCTTGCATCCATCGGTCACATATCCGCATTATAGTTGTTTGGTTTCGTCCAACACAACTACCGATTTCTCTGAAAGATAATCCACAATCTCGGTAAGCCTTTATTATTCCTCTGTTGAAATCGGATACTTGATCAAAAGCTGATCGCTGTTTTCAACGAGACATAACTGATCGTTTTTTGAAAAAACCACAAGAAAAACACAATTGTCGAACTTGAAATCGTCGAAATCTCCAAGCCTTAAATAGCGCTTTGAGGTGGCGCCACAGGCGCGTGTGATGTGTGTCTGCGCTGAAATTCTAATCATTTGCATATCTTACCACCGCTAATGCATGTTGTAAATTTCATGTTATTTGCATGCTTTCTTCACGGTGTTGCATTTACGGTGGCCAGCAGTGTATATGTCCGGGCAATTTACGCACTGGCTGAGCGAGACGTTTATATACGCCAGTGACACTTAAAAGGTTAAAGTCGTATGGTAGCTTTAGCATCAAAGTATTGTATTTTCGAATTTAGAACTTTGTTATTGAATGGAGGGGGGAGCGATGATAATTATGATTGAATATTGGATTTCAAGTTTAGAAAGTTTGAGAAACTCAGATGTAATCCAAAGCAGTAATCTGATGAATTCCAAGCATGATGTCCACTTCTTTGGACGTTAACATGGGATTTGTCCTGATTATACAGGGTAGCACAGACATCTAATGATCTTCCTGATCTGTATTCATCTTTCAAATCAAAATCATCCAAGCAAAATTTCACAAGCCATCTTAAGCATGTTCGAGCTGTTACAGTTTCCCTTTTCCCAAACCGGTCATCGGTATCGGATCATGAGGCCCTTTGCCACGGTTCGCCCCCAGCCCGCCAAAGACCCACCGTGTAGGACAGCGGATGTACGTTAAATCTGTCGGGGGCAAACGTCCCCCTTTGGGGGTGGGTGTGGTGTTGGAGAGGGGGGCCAACTCGGTGTCGTCCACGTCATTGACCGGGCAAAATTCGTGGTCCATCGCCAAAAGCCCCTGTAGCTGAACGGGTGACAAATCACTCCCCCTTTCATCTCTTTTTCCTTTTTTAACCCAAACTATATTGTTTTAAGTGTATTTTTTCTTCACTCGTGACGACAATTTTTTCAAGTTTAAAAAAAATCGACTAAAATGCGAAGACCTGTGTTCAAATCATCAACAGTATACTAAGCTAACAATTAAACCAATTTTAATTGGATCCAAATTTTTGCTTAAGATCCACAATGCATAGAAGTACATCTGTTCAAAGACAATAGAACTTCCCTTTATACCCAATAGATGTTACTTTTCTATTCTTTTTTTAAAAAAAATACTAATAATTAAAAATTCGACAAAAAAAAAATTTTATAAATTATAAAAAGTGAGTTGGATTTTAAAAAAAATTTAAATTTTTTTTAAAAAGTATGTTAATAGCGTACAAAATCAAAGGGTTTAAAGAAAAAAATAAAGGATGAAAAAATTTTAACAAAAAAAAAATAATTAAAAATATTTATAATAAATAAGCACTAATAATGATCAATAATATATATTCTGTGTATAAGTACAATTAAAACATACTTAGCAATAGAATCTAGGAAAAATATATTGCCAAAAAATGAATAAAATTTAAAGTTACAAAATTTTTTGAAAAAAGATATTTTTTATGCTTATGATTCATGAAATTTTAACGACAACATGGGTTATCAGAATATTAAAAAGGGGTTTCGATTTTTTTTAAATCAAGAGAAACCCCCTTAATTTTTAGGGTAATACAGCTGTGATGCAAGGGGGAAATAATGTTTGAAACCGAAGGCTATTTTCAGGAAACTAGAAGCAAAAGAACCCAAAACACCATGATCAATGAGATTGTAACAATCTTTTGCCCCTAATCTAATTAGAATCGAGAGCAAAAAGTAAAGAAAAGAACACACACGAACTGAAGCGTTATTTTGTTAAAAATTGAAACAATACGTTTTTTTTGTCCCGGGAAAAATCTAAAGCAAAATAACCAAGGCGTTTTTGGGGAAAAAAAGTTTTAAATTATTATCAATGGCTACTTTATAACAAAAATTGATAATTATTTATCATTTACAGAGTTATATTAAAAATAGTTTTGAAAATTAATTTTTTTTTCTTTTTTAAAAAAAAAAATGTTTCCTTCAAGATATAGGTTTAAAATTGTCGATTAAAAAGAGGAATTTTAAATGAAAATAAAAGGAAAGCCTTTCCAACTATAGTGAATAAATAGAAAAAAATTGTTTAACTTTGAAAAAAAATTTTAAAAATGCAAAATTTCCTTTTTTTCTATTTCCCATTTTTTTCATAAATTTTACATTTTTTTACTTTTTAAAAACCCTTTTATCCTAAACATCTTCCATCAGGGGGCCTTGGGGAGCTTAGGGTTGACATCGGGCTCCAGACCGGAAGGCATGGGGTTCTTTCCCGAGCCCAAAACCTTGAGTACAAAGGAGTACGTTCGAAACGGGGGGGTCCAAAACCTTGAGGGCTGAATCACAGTGCAGGGAACTGGATAACCCCCCCCCCCTTCAGTTCCCTGCCTAAATTGTGGAATGGAGATGTGGGGATTTTCTCCCTTGGGAAATTTTCCCCCCAGTAATTGTGCTGTCACCTGTATGGTGCTCAAACCAATGACAGGCAACTTCCGCCCCCTTTCGATCCCCTCGAACTACGTCAGACAGGTGACATTAAAACAAAACATCTTTCATAATAGAAAAACCATTTTAATTCAAGAATGATTTTATATGAAAATATAGGGGAAAAAGACCCCAAATCATTTTCGGGGACTCAACAAAATAACAACCTAAACTTGACAAGTATGTGATTCTTTGTTGAAACAATTTAATATATGAGCGGGTTTTGTGGAAACCAATTTACAAAAAGAAAAGGGCCAGAGGGGTTTAGGTAAAAAAAATTACCAGACAATTTGAGACATTAGGCCCATAGTCTTAAAATTTGACAAGTAGGTTCCTTTTGCTGATTCGCTAAAAAATGACCTGGGGAAAATTGAACTGAAAGTGGGTTAAAGGGGGTGGGGTAAAAAAAAAATTATTTTTCCCCTTTTTAAAAAATTAAAATTTCCCCAACCTTTTTGAAACCAAAGGGGCCCGGTGATTGTGAGAATTTTTTTAAAGGGTACAAAAAAAGTTTAATTTCGGATTTCAGTATTAAAAATTTTAAAACAATATATAGCCCCAACAATAGGGGGTTATCCCCAAAAAAATGGGTGAATATCGGTTTTAGGCGAAAATGAAAAAGCATTTTTTTTAAATTAAATCAAAAAAAGGGAACTTAATTTTTTTAAAAGTATCTTTTGTATCATGAAATATTTTTAATGTTTTACAAAAAAACCCCTTTCAAATTTTCTTCGATAATAACCCGAAACCAATACGGAAATTATTTAATATAAAAGGCCCCCTTTCCAAAAGAGGCGTGCCCCAAGTTTGAGAATTGCTTTTTAAAGTCAAAACTAAATACGAACCAGAGATTATCTGCTATCGTACGACATGGTGCCAAGTTATCACGCGGTGGGGAAATGCACACACGTAACTGAATTGGACTTATCACTACGTCTTGAGAGGTTGATATTATCGAATCCTTGTCGAAGAGGAGTATTATTGTCACTTCCACGTAGAGGGAGTGTTTTATTTTTGCTTAAAAGTGCTTTTACTGAATACGTATTAGCTCTTTGATTACTAAGTCCCGAAGAAAATTAACTAATTGACGTTTAAAAACAAGATTTTATAAAATTAATAGTCACGTCCACAAAACAATTCTCGTTAACAAGTATTTCGGGGAAAGTTTTAAAGGGGTTTTAAAAAATAAAAAACACTAGCCAATTTTACCCGGGTTTTACTGAGATTTATGTATAATATGGGTTTTAATATCCCACTACATTGGAAAAATGATTTTAAAAAAGGGATAAATGTTTTTAATTTTTTATTATTTAAATGGGCACTTAGGTTTGAATACATGTATAAAATTGTTTTTAAAGGGCATTAAAAAAAGGTTTAAATAAATATTTTGGCAAAAAAAAAACTTTAAGGGAAAAACCCCTCCTTTTTTTAAAAATCTTCTATTTATTAATATTTTGCCTTTATTTCCGACCCCCTGCAAGGCCCAACTGTTTTTTAAAAAACCCTTTGGGAAATCGGTTTTATCCATGTTTGAAAACAAAGAATTTAAATTTTTAAAAAATTTAAAAATTATTTCAAATGGTTTTTAACCCCTAAAAAAAAACTTTAATTTTTCAAAAACTTTGTTGGGCCTTTGTACAGAGAGTACCTATTGGCAAAATTTAATACAATAAAACATTTTACAAAGGAGAAAACATTTGGAAAAAGGTTATTTGTTAATTTTGCCAAAATATTGTATTAAAAAATTTTTTTGTCATGATGTCCTTAAAACAATTGTATACATGTATTCTAACATGACACTAAATATCAGAAAATTTATCCATTTATCACTTTTTAAAATCATGGTTCCAAAAGTGTGGGTACCTTAAATATCCATGCCTCATCGAATATTACAACAAATTTCCAGTTTCCCGCTTTGGGTATTTTTTCATTTAATTTTCTACAATTTGTTTTTCTCTAATGAATATGTTTTGGCTAAAGCAAATGAAGTTTTGATTTAAACATCTTTTGACTTCAAATCTTTTTGAATTATCTTATATACAGTGCTGGAAAACATTCTTGATTTCAATGCAACAAAATCTTTGAGTTACCTAATTTTTCTTTTAGGGGTTCAGATACTTCACCTTTCTTTGGGCAGACCCGAAATTTTTAAAATGTCGGACAGTCGGTAAATTTCATTTTTATTTCCCATCTAGACAAGGGATCAACCAGGGCACGCGTGTTTAATGGGCAACACAATATTTTTGGAAAGTCAGTACCAAAATGTTTTTTTTATTTTAAAAAATTTCAAAGTTCACTATAAAGTATTACGAAAAAAACGGGGAGGATCGGGGAGCACACTCGTTTGTTTATTGTCTTCCCCAAAAGTTAGGGTTGTGGGACTGCAATCGCTTATGATGTAAAGTTTTTTCTTTTAAAAAGGAAAAATTTTTCATTACCAATGTGGTTTAAAGTTTATCTGTGTTATATTTATGTTTTTTTAACTTTTTTAAAATGCCCAAGTTCAGAAAAAGAAAAAAAAAAGTACAAGTTAGTAATTTAAATAAAATTTCCCAAGTATGGGTAAAAGAGAAACATGGGAATTATTAGTAAAGGCGAGAAAGCGGGATGTGTTTTATGTTGGGGAAAAAGGTTTGCAGAACATCGTCTGTAAAAGGGTATTTGAAATAAATCACCTCTTGTAAAAAAAAAAGGGGAACCACAGCAAAAAAAATTAATTGCTGGCGTTTGGGATGATTCAAATTCAATATGTATTCTAGAAAAGCAACACCTTACAAAATTTAATATAATTTATTTTTCACCCTGCCCCAAATAAAAATTAATTCAACAAAAGTTTCAATTTTAAACCCCCGAAAAATTTGTTTTCCAAACAATTTGTAAAATTGGGCTTTATTCATTTACCCCAAAAATTTTTAAAATTTTCCCCCTAAAACTTAATTTTTTCGAAAATAATTTTTTAAAAAAAAGTTGGGTTGGTATGAAATGGCTTAAATTTTCTTTAAAAATTTTTAAAACAAAAGGGGGTTTTAAGGTTTAAAGTTTGAAATTTCTTTTTCAAAACTTAATTGGGAAATCTTCCTGGTTTTTTTTACCAAACCCCAAAAAAGTTAAAAGGGCATTTAAATCTACCCCCCGAGGGAAAAAAAATTAAAAAAATTTCCCCCTAAAAAAACCGGGAAAAATTAAAAACTTTTTTAAGGGCCCAAAAGGGAAACCCCAAATTCCAAATTTTGGAAAAAAACAACCCAAATTAAATTAAAAACCACATTGAAAACCCAAAAAATTTTTAAATTTTCGTGGTTTAAACATTCGTCCCCATTCTTTTATGGCCTTTGGTTAATTTTTGGGTAATGAAAATTTAAAAATTAAAAACAAATGCCCCGCAAATTTTTCCCCAAGGGAAAAAACTATTTTGGGGGTAAAATTTTTAAAAAGATTTTTTTTTATTTTTTTTTTACAAAAAACCAAAAAAAAAACAAAACCCTTTTACTAAAATTTTCCTTAAAAACCCCGTACCTGGGAAAAATACCTGGACAAAAAAAAATTCATGACTCAATATAAAATAGGCAAGTTTCAGCACTGGAATAATAAAGCTTTTGAGCAAAATTAAATTAATAAGCTCAACCAAATTGCGAGCAAAAAAGACCTTGTGCAATAATTAATTTTTACAAAATACATAAGGTAAACGTCAAAAGTCCCAATTTTCTTTTTTAAATTTGGGGACAAAAAAACATAAAAGAAAAAAAAAGGGGAACACGGAAATAAGTAATGCTTCCAGAAATACAGTTATTATCAAAAAACTCTAAATAAACCCTCTTTCATCATAATGAACTTTTTTAATCTTTTTAATTACTTTTATTAGTTAAACAAATTAACCTTTTTTCCTATAACATATTTTTCTATTCTAATCTCAGTATCTATAATCCCAATGAAAAGAAAAATCAAAGCCGTACTTTTTAAATTTTTTAAGGCATTTTTTCCCTTTTTTATTTATATACACTTTTTCAAAAGATAAAATATTGCTTATTTTATAATGCTATTCTACGTGAAAGGGGGGGGGGACGAGCATATTGAAATGCCGAAAATAAAATATTTAAAATAAGTATTAATTTACTGAAAGGAAGCAAAACAAAATACATTCTGACGTAATAAAAATAAAATACACATTTACTTAATACATAAATACTTATAATAATATACTTATATACTTATTAATGTATCCGTACTGTACATTGTTTTTGATAGTTTGTTATTTTACAAAACTTAATTAAAAAAAAGTTTAATAATTACTATTGCCTCCCATGTGTTTTTCATGTACAAAATTTAATACTTATCTTGAAAATTTCTATGGTTTATAATTAAAGTCGTATTATAGCTTTAGCGTCACAGTGCCTTTTATTGCATTTAACACATTGTTATTGTATAAGGGAAGCGATGAAAATTATGATTGAAAATTGGGTTGCAAATATTTAAAGTTTGAGAAGCACTGGGGTATAGGATAAGGTTTTGTATCCGGAGATATATTCTCTTTCCTTCGGGATGTACCTAATTCCCGATATTAGTAGGATAATGCCCAGTGCACACTGCATATAGTATTACCATAAGTGCTCTAGAAAGTATATATATGCTTTTCTAACCACAGATGCTTTTCCCTGATCTCTCAACAATCGAGGAAGCCTGGGTTGGACGCCAATTACATGTCCTACCATGTTTAGAAGAAGAAATGTGGTAAGTGGTTAACTAGGAATGGAGAGCTATCCTCCAAGACACCATCTATGTTCCCGATGACTCTGTTCCTCTATGTGTTTCTTCTTGTATCGCCGTCCGTATTGGTCAGAGGTTCTACGATCTATTCAAATAAGGTTATTCACGCCTTGTGTTATGAATAACATTTCAAAATACGTATAAATGTCACTAACCTTTCATTGCTGCCTTTCTCCGTTTACTAAGTTTTACGTCTTTCTGGCCATTTTCTTGGTGTTGCATTTTAGTCACGTAGAGTAATAAAAATAAACTTACATATATTTATTTAGATGGAATAATAGATATTGGTATTTAATTCATGATAAACCTTTTTGATAAAGAGAGAGACATGGGCTTAAAATTTTTTAAACTCAATATTACCGATAATTTAATTACGACAAACGATAAGGAAAGTTTAATGGGCTTTGTAAATATTATGATATTTTAATTTTAGAGCATATGTGGTTGTTTGTTTAATTATACAATAAATTATGTTTTAACCATTGAGATATAATCTAGCATTTCGAAGGAAGCGCAGTTTATAGTTACTTTTTTTCTATAACTAGTAACACAAGAGCCGTATGTATATATATCACAGATTCAAAAAAATAAAGGAAGAATTAAAAGGAAAATCGCATTATTTTTTTTTATTTACTTTTTATTGGGGATAAACTTTTCGAAAAAAATGATCAACACTCTTTATTCTGAAGATGAAAACACCGTTGCCACCAGTAGTAAATAAAAGGAAAAACCAGATTAGTTGCTTAGTTTCTAGAAGTAAAAAAAATCTGCAATGATACTTCTTAACTCCCTTTCGTTTATCATTCGAATTTAATTGCTTATATATTCCTAGTTCTCTTTAAGGAAAACAAATAAGTTACATAACATATGATCTTCATGTATATACGTGTACGTTGTTATTTCGTAATGAATGTTAAGGAATTTGACATAAAGAAGTAAATTATTATTTTAGTAAAATAAATTTCGTGCAATCTTAATTTGATATTTTAAACAATATTAATAAAAAAAAAATGTCAAACATAGAAGAATATCAGAAACAAAAATATGACGAATAAATTAATCAAAATGTTGGATGGTAGAGGAAGAAGAAACTTTTTTATATTCTGATGTGAGCACATTAAAAAGAATACAGGTCATTCGCACTTTATGAAAATGATTTTGTTACTTAATTTGTACCAATAAACACCGTATTTGTTGTGATAATTTGCTTCTATCTGATAGCTGTGATTCTTGACTATAATTCTAGTTCGAATTTTTCAAGAAACTAAACTTTTTCTTAGTACTGTCATGCAAATTTTACCCCATTGCCCTTGAAGTCCTTCAATGTTCTTGGATGCCATTCTCCTAAGAGTCGTTTTAATAAACCAAAAGCTTATCCGATTTTACAAAGAAGATTTTTGAGAAGAGAGAGTAATGAATGACACTTTACAATTATTTCATCAAATGAGATGCACTTTATTCCTTTTTTGATTCTTTCTTTGTTAATACGCGATGGTTGACTTAGACGTGTGACTAGAGCAGTGCTTCTCAAACTTTCAATATTTGAAATTCAAATTTTGAATAAAAATTGAAAAATTTGAAATTTAAAATAATTAAAATTTTTAATCATGATTTTCTACGCACCCCCTCCATATAATAACATTGTATTGAATTCAATAATGATGTACTTTGACGTTAAAACTACAAACGATTTTAACTATAAAACCTTACAAATTATCAAGATAAATATTAAATCGTATAATCTTATATCTATATAATTTTATATATGGCAAGCACATGTGGTCACTAGTAATTAATAAACTTGTTCTTAATTTAAAATTGATGAATTAATGATCAAATACATTGTGCAGTACTGATACATTAACAAGTATATTATATCAGTGTAAATGTGTATTTTCCTTTTACTATGTCCGAATGTATATTTTGTTATGCTCCCTTTCAGTAAATTAATAATATTTTAAAATAATCTTTAATTTCTGGCTTTTCGAATTGCTCACGCCCTCCTGGTTGGATTATCACTCCCCTCTAGGGGATAATGCCCCACAGTTTGAGAATCGTTGGACTGGAGGCCTTGTACATATGAAACTCAACTTTATCAGTGTCTTTTCCATATAAGGCTGAAATTTCTTCTTCAAAAATTGGTTCTAAAATATTCTACTGATAGTAGAGTGAATTAATTTTGGCTTTGTTTAAGACATTTTAGATTTTTAATTTGCTGTTGTGATAAAATCCTGCATTAATCATGAATCCCCTTGGGAGATTTTTGTAAACTGACGAAACCATTTCGCACAGTCATTTCCGTCAATTCAGCAATATAAAATTGATCTTCTTTTACTACAGTCACTTAAATATACCCATGCATCATCAAATGTTACCACAAATTTTCATTTTTCAGCATTTAGGTGTTTTTTTTTACAATATGCTTTTCTTTCAGAAATATGTTTTAAAAAAGGAGACGAACGTTAGGATTAAACACCTTTTTTAAAAATCTTAATTAATGATTTTCATTAGAGTGTGGAAGATACTTTTAGTTTTGATGTGCAATAAACCTTTGTTTTGGCGGAATTTCTTTTAAAATCAGAGATTTCCCTTTCATGATGATTTAATACATTTGAGAACAGTTGTAGAATGGGGGTTTCATTGATCATATTTTCACTTTTATTTTCAGTAGACATTTTTTTCCTTTCAAATTTAATATACCGTGAAATCAGGCTTGTAATATACTTTCAAGCTTCATTTTTGAACTTTTCGCCATATAACGCGCACCCTCTTTTTTACGAAGAAGCCTGAAATATAATTATGCAATTCTCTTAGGTTTTGAAGTCATTTATTCGAGGATTTTGAATAGCATACATCTAGAACTATAACTCTTTAAAGTCATTTTTTTAACACTAGAAAGACTGAAACTTAGTATATACTTATATTGCTTAAAAGCAATCGAAATGACTGCATTATGAAAAAATCATTAATGTGTAAGGAAATTTGTTTAAAATTAAGTTTTAATATTTTTCTATACTATTTACAGTAATATAATAAGTTATATTAGTAAATATTAACATTAAAAAAGTACAGCTTCTCTTTGGAAAAATTTTTGAAAAAATTGTGCATTATATGTAGTTGTTTTTCTAATTGAAATTAAAGCAGTCCATGTAGGTAATATAGTGTTAAATAAACATTATATAGACGCGTCTAGAAGTCTGTTTTCTTATGTTCATCCCTTTTTTATTTTTAAAGCTATCATTTTTATGCACGGCGTATAACGCGCACCCGTAAATTTCAATCATACTTTTAGTGTTAAAAGTGAGCGTATAAGCTGGATTTCACGGTATTATACCTTTTAACGAAATGGAATAACCGAAATTTTTGCACCACTTTGTAATTTGTTCATACGAATATTACTCCTCGAAAACACAGTTACGTACTCTTCGAGTTACATATCGATTTGAGGAGCTATTTTTAAAATATAAATCTTTTAATTTACATTCCAGTCAAAAGAAAACCTTAGCAGATGATTATTCTGAAACTAGAAAGTTTTATCTCCAAATTCAAACGAGAAAAATAGTTGCAAAATGGTTTCCATAAAGTGCGAACGACCTTCTGTAAAACAGAAATGTCAAATATAGAAATACATTTTAATGACTCTATGAAATGGTAGTTTTATGAATAATTAACTTTTTGTTTTGATAATAGCAAAATTCAAAAGTCATCTGTAACAAGATAAAGCTTATGAAATATTACCTTTTTGATGGTGTTACAGTTACAACCAATATTAGAAATGACACATTAAGATGATTAATTTTCAAGATTAATAACTTTTTCATTCTCTTCAGCAACTTTTACAGAATTTAATTATTTTCTATCGACTTTTCGACTATTTTCTTTTTACTGTTCTCGATGAAGTTTGAAATGTCAACTCTAAAGGAAGACATTAATTAGTATGTTCAACTAATTAATCATTTATATATTCAATGATTATATAATAAAATTATCTTTAAAATCAATAAATTCACATAAAGACAAACTTCGAAACATTCTTGCATGAACAAATGTTTTTTATATAAGTAGAAGTGTTAGTTAAATTAAAATTATCAGAAATTATATCAACTGTCATGAAAGGGATTTAATAACACTAAATATCATGCATTAATTAGGGCTTTACTAATTATTTTTATTTCTTACTAATGATTATTATAATATCATTGTTAAAAGATAAATTTAATCAAGTTAAGGCTTTTTTACTTATGACTCTCATCTCCTTTTCATTATTAGTAAGTTGAACTTCACAGGAGACTGGATCGATGACTCGATCCTCTGCTCCCTATCTTGAAACTACGATGTTGCTGGTGGAGGAGGAGTGGCTTCATTAAGGCAAGGATCAATGGGGTAACTGGTTCGGCTATTGGGATTGAGCATTGCTATTGGTTGTAGAGTAAGCTTGCGGAGACTGACCTTCTCAGAGAAAAAAATTTAACTATAGAGATGAGAGAAAACTACTGAGATAAAAATACAAAAAAGGAGAAATTAAAATTAGAAAGAGAAAACTTAAAGAATTAGTTATCTAGGAGCGGTTCTAAAAGTAGAAAAGTTTTTTGCCTGTTATCTTTGGATGCTTTAAGAGCTGGGAGTAGTTGCAGTAACTTTGGCATTTTTTTTACAAGATCGGAAAGAATTTTAAAAAGTTCGAATCAACTAGAAATTTCTGAAATATTTGTTTCAGGGATAGAGGAATCATTCGATTGACTTTGTTCTGTTTTACTATTATTTTCATTTGAGTTTGAGGATTTGATATTATCTTTGTTTCCGCTAACAATATTAGCGTAGGAAATTCCTTCTTTCGTTTTAGCGAGAATTATTTATTACATGTGCCTTTTTACCATTTTCAAACTAGTTTCTAAGAATTCACGAAATAAATTGACTTGGTGGATCTAATAATAACACTGCAAGCGCAGTTCCACTGTTAAGCTATCATTTTTGGTTTCTTATCGAAATTAATAAATGCATTTGAAAGCTCTTGAGAGAGCAGCTATTTGTTTTATTTCTGACTTCTAACTATTGTCATATTGTTATTTTAGGATCTTATTCCAATATTTAATCTTTCCTCTAGTCAATTTTACTGTAGGAACTCAGATTTTTATGAAATGTTTGGAATAAATATCCCTCAGCTCTTTCTGTATATTCGTTATGGTATATCTATCTGCTGATGTACTAACTGCCACACAACATAAATATATTTAATATACTTGTTAGTCTACAAATACCACATAAAAGTATATTTTACCATTTTCCTGGAGGCATTAAAAATACTGTCACAAATGTTTGGAATATAAGGAAAGATGTAATAATTTTTTATGCTTTCCTTCTAAAATATAATCCAGGTCATAAAACCTCGGTGTTATAAGCATTAGTTTGATGGAAAAAAGAACACATTCTTAAAAATTTTTCAGTAGTGCAATATAATTTTTGTTTGAAAAATATTATACGTTTATTGCTGAACCAAGTGGTGTTGGCTATTTCCCGAATATAAAAAATGCGATATTTGTCTTAGTATTCTAATCGAAAATTCGAAATGGAGACAACTACATTTGAAAAACTATCGAAAGTTTATGTCCTCCTTCTGAGTTTTAACTCTCGATATCTAGATATTTCTGCATAAATGAATCCAAAAAGAGGTAACTAGCACTTTCCAGTTTGTTTCCTTCTCAAACTTTAAAAGAAAAAAAAATAATTTCAACTTGTCCCCTTTATGGATGTGTAAGTATTTCTGGACAATTTTATGGCATATACAGGAACAAATATTTAATCGTGACAAAGTTCCACAGCATAATAGAGGACACCAAACATAAATTAAACACCAAACATCACATCTCTTACAAAGAAGAAAGGCAATTCCCTACCAAGTGCGCCAGCTATCTTACTGAACCCCTACTTGGGAGGAAAAGAATTTTTCCCTTTAAAAAAACAAGCAGAGCCATATATATGACTGCCATTTAATAGTAAAGGAAATGTAGCTTTAAATATAGTGTTACAATAGAGAAAAAAAAAGACTTCATTTATTTCAGAAAGTTATTATTTTGTATCTTTACATTAGTATGAATCAAAGTACGCGTAAAAATACCGCCAAAAAAAAACTTGAATATTTTAATTATTTTTATATACATAATTATGTAGCTCAGTTTAATTTTATGATTAAAATGAATGCATAAAAAGTATAAAAAAAATAGATGTATTCCCAACTCGTGACAAAATATGTGTTCAAAGGATATAAAAGTGATGTACCATAAACAGTAGAGGTTGGCCAAGCTATCCGAACGTTTATTGTCCGGAGCGGTCAAATATCCATCATGAATGAATCTGTACATGAATATAAGCTTTTCGACAGGATGCCCAATGTTGTTTCATGTGAGGTCAAAGTGACTGGAAAACCCAAGGGCAGGGATATTTGGGGAATTTCTGTTGTGTATGATTTGGGTAAACATCTGCGCGAATATTAGGTCAAGCTTTTTTCCAAGTGAGGGAGGCTGCATATGCTTCATGTTGAGCAGTGAACTTCCATATGGCTTGAATTCAAAATGTAAGCACAACGCCTTGAACATAGAGACAAACTTGAAATACGAACCATCTCTGCGAAGGGAGTAAAAGTGGAGCGCCTTTAGCACAGTTTCGGCATGGAAAGTCAACCATTTGACGTAAAAAGCTTTCGAGAAACCATTTTAAATTTTGAGTGAAAATTTGAGTCAGAAGATGGTTTGAAGAAAAAAGAAACCATTAGGAAGCCAAAACGATGTTGTTCTTGGGGCAGCACCCTACTTGTGGTTTTCATAAAAGAAGGAGCAAGGGGGGGGCTTTGTTGTGCGAAAACCCTGGAACTTAAAGAGAAATTAGATGATTACGCTGACTTAAAAGCTAGCACTGGTTGGTTAAACAGCTTTAAATCCTGCTACGGGATACGGGAACTGTAGAATGAAAGCGAATTATTGTTTGGCAATAGGGAATTAAGTAAGTAAACCGTATGGTCGCATCTTATTTCTTCGGTTATCCGAACAATCGCGTATCCCCAGCAAGTAACTGTCCCAATTGTTTCGGATAAACGACGTTCTGCTGTGTAATAGTTTTCCTATTGGGAGTAAAATCAGTAGAGATATGATGTGTAGGATTTCGAAGTTCAAATATGCCTGTGTGTGACAGTTTTATCGGCATTGAATGTTTTATGCAGGAAATACAGCTACACTTAAAGTTGACAGTAGATATTCTCCAGTGTGATTGTTTGATTTAACGTTTCTTTTCGCCAGTTAGACTGTTTTCATCCAGGAAAGTAAGGAGATTTCTTTTTACATCAGAGTCAAAAATGTGTGCTCTATTGGGGAGTGATGTGGGATCACACCAGCCAAGAAAGCATTAGGTAAACTTTAGATAAAAGCAGCAGAAATGCGTCCTGCGTGCCCAGAAATTTTCCCAGGAAATACTCAGCCCACCATCCATGAAACAGCACAGGTCATCATCAGCATACCGCTGTTCTGTAAGAGTATCCCGAATGTCAACCCAAAGGGCCTCGCTGACTAATAAAATAAAATGGCCTTCCATTCCATAAAAGGCCAGTTGTCGGGCTGTGGGAGGTCAGATGACTTTCCGACTTTTGTTTCCTCTGGATGTTTCCAGATGCGTCTTCTAAAGTCATGGGACCTTCAAATTGAAATAGTGATCGGAAAGCCATCCCATGGAAGGGATGTGGTGCCCAAGCGTGGAGTTTATTGGGGAGTGATGTGAGAATCTCACACCAGCCAAAAAAAGCTCTTCTCCCCTGAAAAACAGTTCTACTCAAGTCCGTGGATTTCTCCAGTCTGGAACTTCAAACGCGCCAGTTTGAATCATTTGAGGATGAAGCCCGCGCATTGGAGCTCGGTGACCTCAACCCCACTTTACTGATTGATTGAATATGACGTCCCACTGTTCAGCTACTGAAGGCTTTTGGCGACGGACCACGTAATTTTGAACCATAGTCAAGTGACGTGGACGACACCTGTGTGTGTGAGCTGGTACCTCTCTCTCCTAACTACCATACCACACCAACGGGAGGACCACCCCATTTTCTGAGTAATTGTTGCTGAGCCGCAACCCCGTGACAGCTAAGTGTAGGATTGTAAGAAGCCCGTGGCTCTCTCTCGAGAGCACCTAGATGTGTGTGTGTGGGGGAAGGGAGAAACACTTGACATGATTTAACTAATTTATTTATTTCAAAACTGGGAAAAACAGACACAATTTAATCTAATAATATTAAGAGAGAATCAAATCAATGAAACCGTAGGAACAACGATAGTAACGCAGGATAGCGACTAACAAACTGATCCTTATCTTAATTAAGGATATAACCTATTATCCGATTTAATCTTAATTCCGAATTAACCCTTAGTGAACAACGTTTCACTTTCAGATTTCTTTCTAACAAGAATCAAATCACTCTTAATTCTAACATTATACCTTTTAGTATCAATCTCATCTTCGTCATGAGTATATCTTTCACTCCTCTCCTAGCTTGTGAAACCTCGCCTATTTGTGGTAAGTTAATTCTACATATCACGATTCTCATCTTCCGAAGGGTTGGTTGTAAATAAACGTGAAATGATAACATAAAGATTTTCCAAGAGGATTAATTAGAAGATCTGTGGCGGATCCGTCACAGGATCCTTTGATAAGAACTTACAAGAAGCCTATCGTTCACGGATTGTTATGATTAATAGATCTTTTTTCTGGATTTCATTATTAATTACTTGTTTTAAATTGTGTTTTTAAGACGAGTACCGCGATAAGAAAGAATTAAATAAACAATTATATTAATAAATCAATTAAATGGGTAAGTGTATTTATCGTTAAAAACAATATTATCAGTGTACACGTACACCAACGCAATTCTCGCATTGCGGAGGAGAAAGACCTCTAGGGCAGCGTTTCTCAGTCCAGGGCACGCCCCCCAGAGGGGCGTGATAATTTTACGAGGGGGACATGACTACATTGAAAAGTCGAAAACAAAAGATTATTTTTAAAAATTATTAACACTCTACTGAAAAGTAAATAACAAAACAAGATAATTTGAAAATAAAATATAAAATACACATTTCATTGATATAATACACTTATAAATTTATCAGTAGAGCACAATGTGCTTTTATAATGCATCCACCAATACTAGTTAAGGAACAAGTTTCTAATAATTTCGTTGACCTATGTGGTTTTGGTTCTTCATATCTAAAATTATATTCAACAATTAACACTTATTTTGATAATTTGTATGGTTTATAATGAATTCCTCAACTGAAGATTAAAATACCGGATTCGCCCCTCCAATGCCACTGTTTTCACGATAAGGTACGCGTATGTTTTTTTCGGGAGGGGGGATGAAAAGGCATAAATAAGTAAAACATTCTCTTGAAATAATTAAATACCTTGCAAACATCTTCCCGTCGAGGTAATTTCTAGTGCATTTCCAAAGCCTTCAAATAATTTTATGGATAGCAGTGCAATAAGAAAAGGTCATTTCGGAAAGACGTTTACATACGTCCTGAGCAATCAACGCTTTGGTTGAGTGAGATGTATATATACGCCGGTGGCACTTAGAGTTAAAGTCGTATCGTAGCTTTAGCGTCAAAGTATTATTGAATTCAATACATTGTTATTGTAATGGCGGGGAGGGAGGGGGGTCGCAATGAAAATAATGATTGAAAATTGGTTCGCAAATATTAACAGTTTGAGAAGCACTGCTCTAGGGGGCCCAAAGCCTGACCGACGTTAAGTATGTACGGTTTTATAATCCTTTGTAAGATCCGGTTTGGGGTCCAAGACATAAATTTGCAGGGGGCCCCTAATATTTTCCATTGTACTTTAGTATTTATACTTACAGGTATTGTTTCTTTATGATGTTCTACTAATGTATGTAATAAATGATAACTATATTTGTAAGATATTTATTTTCGTTTTATTTTTTTATATTTGAATATTCTAATTTAATCGCACAGTAAAAAGTGCACAAATTTAACACTCCAAAAGTCAGAAATTTAATTTACTTTTACTCTGGGATTACTCAAAAAAGTTAAAAATCAAAATTCAATAATGTATTGATGACGGAGCGAAAGAAAATATGGCCACTTGAATAGAAAATGAACTTTTTGCGACGCAATGAGAACAATTAGATAAACTGCTTTATAAAACAACAGCTGTGAAATAAGATATCTGCAGAGTTGCTCTCTTTAGTTAAATTATTTTTGATTCTCAACTGTAAACGTCGCAAAGGACTCTTCCGAAGCTGCAGTGAGCAAATCTGAAAGTCCCACAACAGTCCTAAAAAGACTGGAATATGTTTGTAGCTCTTATACAGAAATTACCACACTCAATACCGAAGGCAATACATTACAATAGGCTAGCCCCTTATCTTGGCCAAGAGGAATAAGATCCATAAGTACAGACCATGATCACTAATTATTTTGTAAATACGTAAATTATTTCTTTTTCTAATTTTAGGGTCTATTTAGTGTTGTAATTTATGCTTTGTGTATTTGTTCAAGTGTATTTTGAATTTATTTGCTTTGTGGTGGTGCTTACTGAGCATTTGTTACTTTACATTTGATTATTATGGTGAATAGTTTATGTGTATCTGTAAATACAATCCTCTTTAGTCGTAACCGTACCAAACATGCCTCTAAGAATAGTAGTGCGTGCTGCGACTTTAAAATGCAAGAAAAGTGCCGGTTTAAATGGCTGGAGCAGGGCTGGCTGAATTTTTGCCAAGCGGAATGAACGCCCAAAATGTATTCACGCACCCGTCCCTTACGCAATCAAGAGTCACGAAACGCAGCACAAATGGCGCCGGTTTCATGGCTGTGCGGCCTTCAGTTTGAGCCATCCGCCTGCGCAACGGTTATCCAGCCCGCAAACAACGAATGCGGAAGGGATCTTCCAGCAGTTCCCGCCCGTTCTGGGACGTCCGCAAAACCGTCTCAAAACTTGTGTGAGTTCGCAAGAATAGGATTTCGTACCATGGCAATGCGAGACTAGTATTTGCTTGAATATGAACTGCCATCTGCTATTATATCAGCAGCAATCCGTGTGTTGACTGAAATTTCATTGGACATTGATTTACCCATTCATATACGGGATTCTCTTACCTTGTATCTGATAAGGCTTCGCCTTTACTTTTTCACACATGAAATTTTGAGCTGACCCTTTATTTTCAAAAATACTTTAGGGTTTTGATACACGTCCCTGAAATGCACCGTTAAATGTATCCTTTTCATATTATTAAATACTTATTGTGACAGTTGAATTCCTCTTATAAATTCAGATACAAATGAACCATGCATTAAAATAGGAATCAGGTGCAAAATTTATTCGTATAAAATGAAATATAAAACATCGGTTCCTCATCACCATTTGAAATTATTTCTTATTCTATATGAGATCTTGCTTTACAGAGAAAGTAAGTAGGAAAAACTCAGGATTACATAAGAAAATGCCTGATAAAACTAATTTAAAATGTAGAGAAAATATTGAAGTATAAATAGCAAATTCAATAGGAAACTAATAGGTACACGAATTTATACGTACAATTTGAATTGAAACATCGCATCATTACGCACGATATATATATAAATTACGCTCATTTGAATAATTAAAATTAAACTGTCCCTCTGTATCTATATCTTACTTTTACTGTCCCTCTCTCCTTTTTCGCTTTTTTATCTCTCTTTCTCTCTCACTATATATATCCTCTCTCTTAACATTTAAAATGTCCCTTTCACAACTATTTTTTATAATTTCCTTTATATATTACTTTTAATTTAAATCATGCTTCTACTTAGATTATTTGTTAATGCAAGAATCTCGGAATTCGTGTCTTTATATTGAATTATTAGTTTTGAACATAGTTTTACGATATAATCATCGAGCATTAAATGATTAATTAGTTTTAGTACACTTATCCGCGTCTTCTTTCAGAGTTGCACGTTCACAATTCATCAAGGACAGTAAAAAAAAAATAACCGAAAAGTCGATATCCACTTTGTAAAAGTTTCTTAAGAAAATTAAATGGGTTATTAATTATGTTAATTAATCTTCTTTAAAATGTCATTTCATTGGTTGCAACTGTAACAACTGCACCCAAAGGGGATACTTTTTCATATACCCGTTTTGTTACAGATGAATTTGAGCTACGCTTATTTTCCTCAAAACAAAAGTTAATTATTCATAAACTTACCCCTTTGTAGAGTTATTTAAGATTCATTTTTTTTTGTTGAATCGCTTACTTTATTCTCTATTCAAAGTGTCTAGAAGATAATTTTTTTAAAATTCTCTTCCACTATTGTTATTCCGTCATATTATTGTATCCGATATTCTTCTATATATGATATAATCTTTTATTAATATTATTTCAAATATCAAGGGAAAAATAACAGAAAATTATGGTGGATTTTATTAAAAGATTATATATGTCAGGTTTGAAAAGTTTAGCTTCAAAATTAAGTAAGTAATAAATGAAAATAGAGTGAACTTTTTACCATCGCGTAAGGATTTGTGGATAAATAAGCCTATTTAAAGGTAAACGGTGCCGACGAAGAAGAACGCATACCGAAAAGGCTTAGCTGGTGCACTCGCCGAATCTCGATTTCTATTGTTCTACTCGGCTGCGCCAAAGTACCGCCATGTCGGATTTTATGTGATTGAAGCAAAAATAAAGCAGCTATTACATGATGCCCTCCCTATTTTACCAGCATGCCCTGGGGCCTGAGATATATGTATATATATATATATATATATATATATATATATATATATATATATATATTACTTTTTTATGTCAAATACCTCATAATGCCGACCTTCATTAAAAAAGGAAAATTATGCGTGTATGTATAAAAATAATTTAGATTTAAAATATATGATTGAATATGTTTATTTTCTTGAAAAAGAATCAGATATATAGAAATAATTAAATTCTCAAGATAAGTGGTGAAACACTAAAGTAAAAAGGACTATAGGAAATATTTTCATTTTCTTCGAGTAGAAGCTTCCAAAACAGCTAACCTGTTCTTACTATCGTTGGTGACACTTACCAAACAGGTTAAAAAGGTTTTGGTCTATTTTCCACAAAACTTCCCTCCCTTTCTAAGGAGAATGTTCTTTCATTTCTTTGTTTTATATTTAATCTGTGATTTATACAAGTGGTTTTTGTGTAACTATTGATATAGAAAGTAACTTTTAAGCTGCACTTTCTTTGAAATCTGAGATATTGTCACAATGTGTAAAACAGAAGTTATTTCAGGAAATAAACGAGCTCTTATGGCTTAAAATTGAAACTACACACCTAAGTGCTTATTATTCTTTTAACGTAATTAAATTATCAATACAGTTGAATTGAAAAGGTTTCCCTATAACAAAATATTAGAAAAGGTGCATTTCTCAAGTTCATCGTTAAATAAATACTCATATGTATTGAAATATTGAAACACATTTATCTTTATTACACTACTGCACATACAAAATACAACGGTAAGAAAAGTGGCTAGAAAGAAGAAAAAATTGAGAAACAGTGAAATACAGTTATGCAACGAATAATGAGTGATATTTATTTTAGAATGATGCACGTAGCACAAGGGGAAAGCAACTTCAACTCAGTTCGTGGTAGGAACATTGAGCACAGCCGAAAGCAATAATCGAAACAACACATCTAGTACAGTAGGAATGTCAAATTTGCGGTCTACAGCGAACATTTTTGTGGCCCGGCCACTGTATCGGCAAAAGCAATAAATATAAGTAATAAAATTAAAAAGTGTGTGGCAGCAATTCTATATTTTACGTAAGAAGTTATACCTCTTGGCAACAAAAATTTCAAATCTTTCTAAAAAATTCCTAGCAGGCAAGCTGGGCCAAGGACGAAAGATTTGCCTACGAGAGCTGAACGATGTTTCAACCTTCAGTCAATCGGACCAGCCAAACCTGAGATAATCACGATTTAAATAAATTTAAACACTCCCGCACAGGACAATAGGACCAATAATGTGGGAGGGGGTCGATGGTGGAAATGACCCGTCCCGTTCTGCATATTTCTAGACAAAGCATTTTTGTATCCGTTCCTACGGAACGCAAAAGTGCCAAGTTCCTCGCGAAGGTATAGCTCAGTGGTAGAGCATTTCACCGCAGATCGAGTGGTCTTCGGTTCAAACCTGGGAACCTCTTCTTCAGGGAAGTAAAAAATTTTTTTTTTGAGAATTTCGAAGGTGCAAATGATCTGTCCTGTTCTGTATATTTAGACAAAGCATATTTTCGATACTTTCCCCCTAAGAACAAAGGGAAAGGTTTGCTGACGCGGGGGGTATCCCCATGGTAGAGCCTTCGGCTGCAGATCGAGAGATCCCCGGGCAAACCCGGTGTCCCCTTCAGGTAAGTGAAGAGAATTATTTTTCTGAGAATTTCGAAGGCGGGAATGATTTGTCCCGTTCTGTATATTTCTAGACAAAGTATTTTCGCATCCGTGACGGGGAGCTCGTGCATTGTAAAAATTTACCCTCATCCTATTTCAGCCAAAGAGAAGAATTATAACTTCAAAAAAAAAAAAAACGTTCAAGAAACACAAGAAAGATAGTAGCTGAGAAGAGATGTCAAGTGCCTGGACGTAAACATTACATTTTCTTGTTCTTTTATATATATGTATGTTTATTATAATATATTAGTCAAAATAAACCTAAGTTTCTATGAATATTGGTTGGGTTTTTTTGTGACCAACCTAAAGTCAAAACTTGTTTGCTTGGCCCAAATTAGCCTTTGAGTTTGACACCCTTTGTACACAGATGGCACTCTGTGGGATAACTCTCCAGTCCCAGTTAACCATTTGCCTCAATTGGTCTTCTGAATATGACAGTGGCAGGGCATGCAAGTGGCATCCAATCATGTTCCAGCAGTGCTTCTCAAACTTTCAATATACGCGACCCACTATTAAACCATCTTTTTTATCGCGCCCCCTCCATACAATAACAATATATTGAATTCAATAATACTATACTTTGACGCATAAGCCACAATACGACTTTAACCTCTTATATGCCACCAAACGCGTATAAAAACGTCTCGCTCAGCCAAAGCATTAATTTTCTGGACGTATATATACGTCTTTCCGAAGTACCGTCTTTTCTGTGCAGTTCTCTTCATAAAATTATTCCGACAGCCTTGGAATGCTATAACAGAACCTTGATAGTATTTCCGAGAAGGATTTATCTATTTCAGAGAGTGAGGATTTGCTTATTTATTTCTTTTCTCCTCCCCCAAAACCCCCATCAAAATAATACGCTCTCACGTAGTAAATGGTGGATTAGGAGTGAATCACATAAGTTTTAATCGGCAGTTAAGGGAAATTTAAATTTTAAAAACCCTACAATTAGTCAAGATAAGTGTTAATACAAGCCTATGGGTCACCTCGATACTTATCAAACTTGTTCTTAACTTAGTATAGTTAATTCATAATAAAATATACATTGCACAGTACTGATAATTTATAAGGGATTATATCAGTGTAAAAGG
>BMAV01002676.1:0-43663 GCA_019973955.1 Trichonephila inaurata madagascariensis
AAAAAAAATTTTTTTGGAGATGTTAATAATAAATAATAAAATAGAATTATAATAAAAGTATGATATAAAACATAAGGAAAACTAATGAAGAACAGTACAAATATCAAATTATAAAAATAATAATAAAGTCATTTTTACTAGGAAGTTATAAAAATAAAAGTTGCAAATAAAAAGGCTTTAACTTTACAGATAAAGTTAGATAGTGCCCATTCTTGAAATATTCGATAAAATAGTTCCACATAAATTCTAAAAACTGGAAAAACTGCTGACACAATGCTATAGGTTATAGAGGAAATAAAGTTATTCAAGTAAGAAATCAGACAGCGCAGAAAACCGTCGAGGCGGCAAGAAGAGCACTTTGAGAACAAAACATTTTATCGTTTAGTACCCAAATGTAAAAGTACGTGAAATACTGCGATGGCCCTTGTACAAACGATTAAAATATTTTTTTGCACTGCGAAGACGTTGGGTAATAGTTAGCTAAGAAGCAAAGGAACAAAACTTACAAAAAAAATTTTGCCAGAATCAAATAAAATAAATATAACAAATCTGATAAAAACTGAAATCTTTTCTTAGAACATATTTGTGAAGAAAGGCTATATTGTACCCAGATGTTGATTTCAAATACATTTAAATTGAGAATTATAAAATGATATAACACGTAAATGAAAAAAGAATTTGTTGTATGAATAATAAAATAAAATTTAAATCGCTGCTATAAAGTTATCCAAATATATATATATGTACACTGCTGGCCACCTTAAATGCAATACCAAGAAAGACAAGAGATAGCACAACAAAATTTATTTTGTAGATTAAATGCTGACCAAGTAGCAAATGATTAAATTTATAGACTTCTGTGAAGTGTGGTTCCTGCCATAATCAGTAGCCAGAGTAGCCACCATTGTTGGAGATCCCCGCTGCCACACGCCTCGGCATTGGTTCAAAGAGACTTTGGATGTGTTCTTCGGGTACAGCAGACCAAGCAGCTTCTACACGTTGCCAAAGTTGATCTGGTGTGACAGCTGGAGGTGTAATCCGGGTCAATCGTTGAGCAACCATGGACCACATGTTTTCTATCAGCGAAAGATCCGGAGACCGAGCCGGCCAGGGAAGCAATTCAATCTGATGATTGACGAAGAACATTTGGACTATGCGTTTTACGTGTGGTCGTGTATTATCCTGTTGAAATATGACTGTGGCCAAGCCCTAAAGGTAAGGAAGAACAACTGGCTCCAACACCTCGGAGATGTAGCGCTGGCTGTTTAAAGTACCGGCAATGCGTACTAGAGGAGTGTGGGAGAGTGATATTCAAAGCCGCCCCATACCATAATACCCGGTGCAGGACCAGTGTGGTGGTGCATAACGCAGCTGTTCAGTATCCCCTCTCCACGATGTCTCCAGACTCGAATCCGACCATCGTGGTGTTGCAGACAGATACGTGACTCCTCAGTAAAGACAACTTCATTCTATTCTGCCGCCCGCATCCTTCTTTCATCGCACCACTGGCGGCGGAGACGTCTGTAGTTCTGCGTCAAGGGTAGACCAAGCAATGGACGTCATGCGGACAGACCACTCTGCTGTAAACGGCGTCGAATGGTCCACGCAGACACTGAATGATGCTTTACAGACTCAATGTGCTGTGCTATAGTTCGTGATATGACTGAGCAATCCATCACTGCCATGCGCATAATTTGTCTGTCCTCACTTGAAGTGGTGCACTGAGGCGGATGCGATTGACCACATCGGTGCGTCGTACCCTCCTGCATCCAACGGTCACATATCCGCATTACAGTTGTTTGGTTTCGTCTAACACGACTACCGATTTCCCTGAAAGATAATCCACTATCTCGGTAGGCCACTATCCTTCCTCTGTCGAACTCGGATACTTGATCAAAAGCTGATCGCTGTTTTCTACGAGACATAACTTATCGTTTTTTGAAAAAACCACAAGAAAAACACAATTGCCGAACTTGAAATCGTCGAAATCTCCAAGCCTTAAATGGCACTTTGAGGTGGTGCCACAGGCGAGCGTGATGTGTGTCTGCCCTGAAATTCTAATCATTTGCGTATCTCACCTCCACTAATGCATGTTGTAAATTTCATGTTATTTGCATGCTTCCTTCAGGGTGTTGCATTTACGGTGGCCAGCAGTGTATATATATACGTGAGTGAGTGTTTGGGTTTATGGTGCAAGAGCCCATATCTGTGGCTAAGCTGCGCCAAATATTTGTTAAAATATGAACGTAATTATTAAAATATTTAAGAAATGTTGACAATACACTCTCAGTAAAAGTTAAAACATCCAAACAAGATGTATAAAAAACCTATTCTAATGATAAAAGAAAACAAATTTGGTCGAAGGTCACCCCCACCAAGCCAAACAAGATCTTAAAATAACTGATAGATTTAAAATAAATGAAGGCATAAAGTAAAAATTAAATTGAGATATGACGACTTAAAGTGTAATTGTCAGAAATGAAAAAAAAAAAAAAATTGGTATTAAAATTCCGTCTGGTTCGTAACAAAATGTTTTAAAAAGTAAATGGTAAAAAAAATTACTTCCGACTGTTTCTAACACAGTTTGAGTGTTAAAGTGTGTGAGTATTGTTCACGTTTCCAAGCCTCATCTTGCCAATATTCTTTCGACAAGAGTAATATCTTGTTTTTTTCGTGTCCCCTAAGTAATTGTGATTCTTCGGTAATTGCACCTCTTCTTCACACAACATCATATATAATCATGTCTTCATCTGAATTGTTCTGTAAAGGTGTGCTTTTTCTGGGTTTGTGAGGAGTCATTTGTATTTCTATTTCTGGGATAATAACTTCTGTTAAGACGTTTTTTCCTGAGAGTTTTTGAAGTTTGTTTTGCATCTTGGGATGTAGAAGGTATGCTATTGGTTGTAGTGGTAGTAGTTTCAAGAACGGGACATGCTGGTAAGGGTGTAAACATTGATACATTGATACTGGGGATGAAGAAAGAGCTTTATTGTTGACATTTTGATGACGATATAACTATGACAGAAGATATGAATTGTAAGAGTTGTGCCTGAGTTGATGTAGAGAATTTAGTAACTGTTGGAGTGAGGAAGATATATTTGGCTTTGGAACGGATATTACTGATTGCAGCAATTTCAATGGTGGGTGAACTATTTTGGTAATACTTTCATCTGTTAGAGCTGTAGAGGTTACAATCGAGGGTTTGGAAACCTGGGCGTAAGTTTGAGATAATTGTGGAGCTATTAATTTTTATGCTTCTACGTACGATATATTTCTATTAGTTTTGATTACCTGGATTTCTTTTTCAGTTTTCCATTTCGGGCATAATTTCGAATTTGATAGGTGGGACTGGGTACAATTATTTCGACAAGTTTCATTGAAACGCCATTATAATGTAAGCGACAGCGCTTCTTGCGAATATTACAATTTTTATCATAAAATAAATACGAGTACACCAGAAATTAATATTAACGTATTATCCTTCCAGATATAAATTATTTACATTCTTTTAAGGCGAAATTAAGTATTAATTAACCAAATTCGCTCAACAATATGGTAGTCGACATATTTTAATATATACCAGCTAATTAGAGATTAGGCGACTTAAAATGCTATGTTTGTAGTCTAAACATATGATACATGAGACTTGTAAATCATATCTTATCGTGGCCGCGGTAGCCGAGTGGTATAGGTATAGGTATCGGATCATGGCTGGTTTTGTCACAAGTTCGAACCCAGTACCACTAAAGAGCCGCCGTGTAGGGCAGCCATGCACGCTAAATCTGTCGAGAGCTTAAATATCCTCCCTTTGGTGTGGTAGTTAAAAGAGGGGATGCCAGCTCAGATGTCGTCCACGTCACTTGACCATGGTTCAAAATTACGTGGTCCGTTGCCAAAAGCCCTCGTGTAGCTGAACAGTGCGACGTTAATATTCACTCACTCATCATATCTTATCATACTAAGATATTTCAGAAGTATTAAATTAATATAAGACATTTTCTGAAAAGATTTACTGATATGATCAACAGTGTTTACTTGCTGTAGGCATGTAGATGTAAATATTTTCAGGTACAAGTTAAAAGCAGCGAAGAAAGAGACAGATATTATATATATTAGTTAGAGAATACAATTAGAAAATCTCAATTACGAAATGAAAGCACTCTGTTTTATTCGATTCAATTTTTCACTAGCGTTATATTGTGAAGCTGGTTGAAAACTAATGACGTTGGACCTCTTAATTCTGAGGCTTGGCCAAGTGACGAGGATGACATCTCAGTTAAGATGACTCCAAACTTTCAAACCACATCAATGTCAGGATATAAGAAAAAAAAAATCCCTGATGCACTGAAGACCCACCATTTTGAAAAGCTGATGCAGGTTCTGTTGAGGCTTTATGTCCTCATGTAGGTGTAGTATGGAAGTTTGAAAAGAAGAACGTCGTGGTTGTCGTCATGATTTAACCGAGGTTTAAAATACTAGGCCCCCGTCCATAGCCTATTTGCATCCAAAGGGGGATGCTGATCAAAAAGTCACATAATCAAATAAAAACGACACATTTAAGTGTTAATAGGATTACTAGTAATTGGTATTAATATAAATTAATAAATTTATCGTTCTGTATGTGTACCAGAATTAGATGAACGGTCAACAACTTCAGTAAACTTTTGGTTCATGTCGACTGAAAACCGGAGGCTGTCGAATATAAATGAGATTTCTAAGAGTTAAGTGGGAATCCAGTTGGAAAAATTTCTACACTAGTTAACATACGAGTTTACTAAATACTGGCTTTGTCAAATATTTGATGTGCTAAACTTTACCAAACTCTTAACACAACACACACAACGCGAACATTCAGACATTCAAGTCTACTTTTACTGTTACTAGAGCAGAAAATTGGCTAAAGATGTATTGTTGTTTCCCTTCTAAGGAGTTTTGATGCGGTAAATATATTTATAAAATTGCATTCTACCTCATTTTATTAAAGTATAAATTATACTTAGGGCATGTATGATGTACCTTTATCGATGAAAATTTGGAAGGAGATAATAGTTCCACACTTCGTTAACTACTTAGAAGAAAGCCAAATTTTTTTAAAGAAATTCTGCCTGGCTTTCACAATTTGGGGAATAATAAAAGGTAAGAATCTTTTAGATAGGTGTTTTTCCGTGGTGAAGCTATTTCTATCGTCTATCGACGGTTTAAAAATATTTCTTTTGTTTTAGAAACCTTATTGACCTCGCTAAGACAATTTTGATAAATCAGAGGATGAGCTTTATTTCTGTGTTTTTCAAACTGTGGCGCGCCCCTTGAGGGGCGTGACAACTCTACGAGAGGGTACGAGCATATTGAAAAGTCGAAAACAAAAGAATATTTAAAAAAATTATTAATTTACTGAAAGTAAATAAACAAAATACATTCTGACATAATATATAAAAAATAAAATACGAATTTACACTGATATATTGTGCTTATAAATGTATTAGTGCCACACAATGTTTATTATAATTAATTTAACAATACTAAGTTAAGAACAAGTTTAATAATTACCATTGACCCCATGGGACTCTGTCAAATATACAATCACGTACAAAAATCAACACTTATGGGTTAATACTTTTTTGTACAGTTTATAATAAAAAAAATCCCTTGACTGCCGATTAAAAGTTACACGATTCGCTTCCCAATGACAACAGTTTTCAACGTAGGCGCGCGTATGTGACGTATTGAGTGTGAGTAGGAGGGGGAGGAATAAAGAAGCAAATAACCTGAAATAAGAGAAAATCTTCCGCAAACATTGACAATGTTCTTTTATTGCATTCCAAAGCCTTCGGAATAATTTTATGGACAGCAGTGCACAGAAAGGGTCTTAATTTAGAAAGAAGTATATATACGTTTTGGGAAATTGACACTTTGACTGAAAGAGACGTTTATATACTCCGGTGGCACTATTAAGAGGTTAAAGTAGTGTCGTAGTTTTATCATTAAAGTATATTATTGAATTCAATACATTGTTATTGTTTGAGGGGTGCGACTAAAATTATGATTGAATATTGGGTCACGAATATTGAAACTTTGAGGAGCACTGGCTTATTTGAAACAGTTTTTCTAAAGATAAGTTTCTTCTCATGAAGAGCTTCAGTGCAAGGTCAATTGTGCTTAAAGGATAATTTCACCAAACCCAGAGACTTCGCTGTATTTGAGTATTTTTAAAACTTGTAATATTCATGAATTAAAGCTTGCTTTTGGAGCCCCTTTTGTAATTCCAGATGTATAAAAATGCTTTCAAATAACTTAAGGAAACCCAGGACATTATACACATTCATAAAATCGATTTTTCAATTTTCGTATTAAAAAATAGTGCATAGTTTTTGAATCTAAAAATGTATAACATTTATATGTTCGTTGATAAAATAACTTAAAATTGGAATTTACAGAACTAAACAAACATTTGCAGATGTGTAGTTTTTTCACTTTTTCTCCAAAGCATAAATTTTAGCTTTTAGGTACCCTTTTTTTTTAAAAAAAACTATTACACTATATGGCTCCAAATTTTTTATACAGCTATACAGGATACCTATTCATATAGTGAGCCTGTGTTTCTTAGTCGAATTAGTACATTGTTTTTTTTTAAAATAGTTTTATGCGTGAAAAAGGGGGAGGGGGAGAAAACAGGAATTTTCAGTCACAAAGTTTTATAATTTTTTTTATAGAGAAACTATCTTAATAACTTACTAAAAAATAGATTCACTATATTCACGTTTCTTCACGTCACAGGGATATGGATCTATAAAAGATCCTCCATCCCCTATCTGAAATTGTATTTTTGCGCTAACAAGTGGGGTCCTGGAGGGGGAAAAAAAAGGTTCATTGATTTGTAGAGACGAAGATCTTATTGGATGTTAGGGTAAGGCAGGTGGATGACGTCGGAGTCTGAGTAGTGTTCATGATGGCTTCAGCGGGAGAGATCGATCTTGAAGATTTTGGCGGGTTGATAGATTGATTGAATATTAACGTCGCACTGTTTAGTTATACGAGGGCTTTTGGCGATGGTCCACGTAATTTTAAAATCATGGTCAAGGACGTGGACGACACCTGAAACGGGCACCTTTCCCCCTAACTACCCACCACACCAACGGGGGGGGACGTTTCAGCTCTCGACAAAATTTAAAAGGGATCCGGGGCCCACACGGCGGGTCTTTAGTGGTCCCGGGGTCCCAACTCGTGACAAGGCAAAACCCCGGTCCGATACCTATACTACTCGGTTTTGGGGCCCGGATTTTTGGGGAAGTACTGGGTTTTTGGAGTGGAGGCAACAGCATTGGTTGGTTGCAATAAAATGAAAAGCTCTCTATTGGCTGCCTTGAAGTTGGGGTAAATTAGGGGGTGAAGGTAAAAAAAACCGCCTTGGGGGGCAGCAATGAGAAAATGATACAAAAAAGTTTAAAAATTAAAAGGGGGGGGAAAAATTTAAAAATTTAATTTTTCATTCACCAGGGGAATGCAAAAAAATTTAATAAAGGGGGTTTTGTGTATGAGAAAAGGAGTATCCCCAGGTCTCTTAGGGTTCAAATTTTTATTTTGTGTATTTTTTTATTGCAAACAATATTTTCTTTTTAAGGCATATTTTTTTAAAAAAGGTACCTAAACGTAAACATCGATTATGAAAATCTCATAAAAATTTTGCCCGACTTAAAAAAAATTTAAAAACATTTTTTTAAAATAGAAAAAAAATTTTTTTCCTTAAAAATTTTATAAAAACCCTTTTTTTAAGATTAAAAAAAAAAAACTAAGATTTTTGGAAATTTTTTTAAAAATATATATCCCATAAACAAAGAGTCTTATTTTTGGCATTTTACTCTTTAGAGCATGTCTTGGTACTCTTAAATTATATATTAAACGAACGGGAAGTCTCGAGTGTCACATTGACCATCGGTTTTGTGGGATAGCTCGATTCTTCTGGTATCAAGTTCTTTTTTTCAAAAGTTAATATGTTTTGGTTTTTTAGACTTTCTATATTTTTACTTAAATTTAAAATTTGGTGTGAAAATTTTGGATTCTAAAAGGTGCAACATTCATTGATTTACTAATCCTATATGTAAGAGCGTCGACCTTCAAAACATTTAATAAAAGACGGATCCCTTATGTTCTGATCTTCTAAAAGAGGAATAACAGGCTTAAAACTACGAGAAATAAGATTAATATAATGAAAAGGAAACTGAAATATCTTTAAATGAATAGTTTTTAATCAATGAGGTAGAAATTGCCTTTATTTTAACAAACAAAAATTCGGTTGTAAAAAAATTACTATCAAAACTAAATATGATATCTGGGAGTTTTATTGTAAAGCAAACAAAAAGGAAGTATTTGTATTTTTTAAAATTCTTTTTTTGACGGAAAGAGATACATTCAAAATCTTTTGAAGTTACATTCCCTGTGGCTCTTTCAATGTTTTTTGTGAACAAAAATGTTAAACTAAACTATTTTTAGTTATTTTTTTCTCACTTTCTTTTTTCTTTATCTTTCCTTCTTTGAGCATTTCAATTTTCTTGAGGGCTTGTATCCTGAGGAGGCTCAGATCGTCTTAAAGAATCTCGAATGTAGAATAGCTCTCGGCCTTGACGTGATAGATTACCAAAAATTTGGAAAGTGATGTATACTGTAACTATCCTTATCTCATTTTTAAAACTCTCAAATCTTGTATCTAATTCTCTAACTTTACTACTTGCTTTAAAAATATAAGAACTAAATTATTGCTTAAGTAAGAGAAGGACCCGTCTTTTATTGAATAGTATCTCCTTATTTGCCTCCTTTCCAATGTGAGTAAAATATTAGAAGCATTTTCATATCAACCGATTATACGAAGAGCAACAATTAAGAATATTACTGGTACAGTTTGGATAAAAAGAACAAATTAGAGCAGCGAGGTGGCTATATATTGTTACGTAGATCCGGGGTTCGAGGACTTTATGCCAATAAGTCGCAAAGAACAAGACAGTTCTTTAAGAGCGAAGAGAATTTGTCGAAATTCCAATCCTTGAAACACAGGATTCAGCAGCAATATTCACAAAATAAATCTCAGGTCTTACTCCTTCAACTTTACACAGACAAAATAACCGGTGTCTAAAATACACGTATATAAAAGATTATTCACAAGCAAACACTCGTTCAACAACAGCCGAAGTAATCACTAATAGCTTCAGCAGTGAAAGCAAAATTTAGTCAAAACCAGACTGAGTGACTTTCGGCGAGCATCCTCTATTTATATCCATCGCGAATAATTCGAGAAAGACCCGCTTGCGTCATAGGTCTAGAAATTAATGTATCTCTGTACTAATTTCTAGAAGAATCTAGAGGGTTCCGAACTCCCCAAAAATAGTCACCAACATGATTGCCAAGTCACCAAAAATGGTCACCAAAATCGCTCTATCGCCAAAATTTCGCCGTTCCCATTGAATCTCCATTATAATGTAAGGGGGATGGCGTTGCTTGTGAATTTTACAATTTTAACGTAAATTAAATCTCATTTAGAGTAAGATAAAGGCATTACATATCCAAATACAAAATATTTACACTATTTTACACAAAATTCGTAGCAATTTATATACACCTTGATTAAAGTTATCAATATATTTATATAAAAATAAGGATAACATAATATTTATCTTTCCCACAAAAACCGCGCTTTATTAATTTTAAATTGGCCCAAAATTTAAAAAATAAAATTTTTCCATCCTATTTTTCCAATATTATGGGAACAAATCCCATAATATTTGGAATTATTTAATAGATTTAAGAGTTTTATTAATTTAAGAGTTATTTAATTTTTTAAGAGTTTTATGATTTGTAAATAAATAATAAATTGTTTAAAAATCATAAAACTCTTTAAAACTGCTTGAATTTCTCAATAGTACATTCTATTTACGGTGGTTGTTCACAAAGTTCAGTGCTCACACCTACTCTAAACAGAACATTTATTTTAATTCTATTCTAGAACTCAAATAAATGTTATTTAAACTTTTAACGGTGATCTTACCATAGTTATTTGGATTTTAATGGAATTAACATTAAATTTTTTACTACTAATAATTACTAATAATACTATTAATTGAATCTAAGATAAACTATCTGATTTGAAATTTGGAAAATTGAAATCTTTGTTGAAGAGACTCATGCTATAGACTTCAGGTGTTCTAAAATTCATAGTCATGTATCACGTGGATTCACTTGTTCAAACGGAACCCCACTTTTAAAATTGATGGCTCCAATAAAATTGTTAAATCTACTATCTAGATTTCACCAACGGCTATCAACTCTCCTTGTTTCCCTCTTATTTCTTTCATCAAAGAATGAATACACAGTATTCCAATCCATTTTAACAGTTTCCAATTTTAAATTCTAGACTCTAAAATTAAAATATTTAAAGATACTCTCCGAATATAAGTAATTTATTTGAGTACTTACGTATTAGCGTCACGCAGCTAAAATGGTGGCTCGTGAATTTTCTTTGATATCAAATCAACAATGATTCCAATGTGTTATATATGTATAACCCCTTTCAATCAGATTTTGGTGGAAAATGGCACGATTCGAGTGGCGCCAATTTCGTTAGGGTGACGCTAATACGTAAGTACCTTATCGGTTTCATTCAAGAAAATATTCTAAAAATATTCTATTCTGTTCTATTTTCAGTTTATGCTCGTAACAAGCAATTGAACAGCTAATATGCTTTACAAATATTTACAGAATACAGGCATCAGAAATCTAGATGTTTTTTAATAGAATCGGGATTTCTTTTCTTTACTTAAAAATGCACCATTCTCTATATATTTACGATTGAAAATGTGTAATTCACTATTAATTATAACACAGTTGTATTTCTAGATATAGTGAGATCTGGTACAGTATCCAAAAGCATCACGTACTTTAAATTTTCCTTTCGAGTGAGATAGTATTGAATTTTAATGAATTTTTTTCTGCCACTGTTAAGGCATAGTTTCCGTAATTACTCAAATATAAGCAGCACTTTTTTCCAATATTAAAACTACTGAAAATCGGGTGCGGCTTAGAATCGAATTAAAAAAAATGCGTTGGATGGAGAAATTAGAGCAGTTACATGTTCTAAACTGTTTTACACTATTTTTCACAAGGACTTGTTGAGAATTTGGGGTGTGGCTTAGATTCGAGTCACTACGGTAATTATATCTGAATAGTAAAATGTTTGAAAATATTCAGCCTTGGAAAACAATATAAATGGAATATTACTCTAGAGGTGTTGTTTTAAAGTTTATGAATGATTTTACCAAAAGGTGATGCTAATTTTACTAATATGACAAAACTATGGCTAACCAAAATGATTATTGTAAATTTACATTATCTTAAAGATTTTAGGACAAATTAAACCCAGTTAAAACTCCTCTATTTTACCTGCATTAGCATAAAGTATATTACCTTCTGGTAACGTGTGTATATAAATGAATAAAATATTAAAAAAACAAACAAACCTGAAAGTAATTAAGCAGAAAAATAGTCCCATAGAAAAATTATATATTACATTCCAGGAAGTCTGTATATATATTTTTAAACAATGCATTTGATTTTTTTTTTGAGTCTCAAATCCGAAATAATTTTCCAGTTTTTCAAATTAAAACTTCTCAAGGGCTTAAAGAAGGTACGTTAGTAGAAAATATATTTGCTCCAGTAGCAAATATACTCCCAGGAAGAATTTACATTCAAAAGGTAATCCTTTATACAGTCATAGAGAAGAGATTTTGAAACAAAATATCTGAAAGTTTGGTCTTGGGAAAAAGAAATGGCTTTAATGTATGAAAGAAGTGCACCAATAAAGAAAGTATTTCACAAGGATCACATTCTAAAAAAATATCGTAAATTCTTTCACATTAAATAACATTTCTTATATATTTTTTCTAAACATAAAACATAAATTACAAACTACGGTGTAACTTTAAGAGAATGTATTTATTATATTTAAAAAAAATAAACCATAGATATTTCATAAAACATAAATATTTCACAGAATTACATACAAGCGAAGAATCGTACTTCATACAACATAAATACTCTTACCTAGTTGCCCCTAGATTGAAGACCGATAATGATAAAGTAAAAACAAATTCTTTTTAAATGGAAGATTTAATTTTTGCTTATTCAGTTAAATTCTTATGGTCTTAAGAATTTTAATATTCATTTCATTTGTTAACACATTCATAGTAATATTCTTAAATTTAAGTGAAAGGAGATTAGAACATCATATGAAAATATACTAAACGATTTTTGACATATGAGGAATTAATTACAAAATATATAGAAGTGGCTTTGCACACAATAGAAAATCTGAATTGACACATTTTTGGAAATAATCCAAATTCTCTCGTGTTTACTTTTTATTACGATACTTGGAACTTCAAGGATTAAATTAGACCAAATGGCAACGGTGGCGCTTGAAATCGTGTTTCGCAGTCTTGGACTTGATTAGGACAATTCTAAATGCATGCATTTAGTTGATCTTTCATACGTTTTTCTCAAAATACACAAGATGAAGTTTCAACAGAAAAGGAACTTTTCTTATATTTTTCTAGCATTATTAAAATTGAAAAATAAGTACAGAAAACGGCAAATTTATAACGAAATTTTGAAACAGTTTCAAATATTTGATATAAGTCATATTATAAAATTAATGAGGACATGTACACAGATTACATAAGAATCGCAATTAACATTTTTATTCTCAATTTCTTCTTCCTTACTTTGTGCATTGTCTCCATTCTCATAAATATTTTTTTCGAGATAATTATAAAAACACACAGGCCCAGGAACTAATATGATATCGGTACGCTACCCGCCAAATTCTTACATGGAACAAATTCAATTACGCCCAATAGAGCTTTGGCGGGAAGGTAGCTTTCTATCCAATATGGCTATCTAGAACTTAAAAAAGAACGGATTGTAAAAAAAAAAAAAATGATAGAAACTTGATGGAGCAGGTGAAGGCAGTTGCATGACATACATTTGAAAAAGTAGTTTAAAAAAGTGAAATAAAAAAAAAGGTCCGGACATTTTTCATTGGAAATGGCCCTGAAAAAAGTATAAGTACCAATTTAGGAAAAATAAAAGATGAAATTTTTAAAAGCCAATAAGAAAAAGAACTTTAAAACAAAAGTTATGGTAAAATTAAAAAAAATTCAGACGGATAAGAGAATTAAGTGTTTAGAAAGGGGAAAAGCGATGAGTTATTGTGGAATGTAAAAAAGTATGATAGAATTTTTTTTTCACCCAGCATAAAAGCAGTAGGAATTCGCAGTTTGCTAACATTAAAAAAATTTTGCTTGACAGATTTATTACTATGGCAGTGCAAGTTTGCACCATAAAATCCACTGTATAAAATCGCTCGAACAGTTTGTTACTTTTTTAAAACATCAAATTTCATTTCTTGGCCACATTTATTACATTTCATAACGACCAAAATCAACAAAATTTCAGCTCAGAATGAAAACAAGTAATATAAAATTTTTTAAAGTCAATTCCTACTATATATATATATATATATATATAATGTGTGTGTGTTTTGTGTGTGTGTGTGTGTGTGTGAGGAATCCCAACCTTCAGTGTCAGTTGGGGGGAAAACCTACCAAAACAACTCAACCCGCCTCCCACATAAGGACTTTGACTTCGGCAAACTTACGAAGAACCACGTGAACGAACGACGCACTGGCTCCTGATCGACGCTGAAAATACGACTCGTTTTGTCATGTCTTGGAGTACAGACTGCTTTGCTGAACATTAAAGATAAAATATTATGTGATAAACGGCTGCACGTTGCATTTCTCCTGTCATTCTAAGAATTACTCCAATACAGGATATATATAAGTAAATATATATATATAGGGAGAGAATTAACTAATAGTACGAATTGAAAAAAAGAGCATGATTTGTCTGTATTGTAGCAATACACACCTGGTTTGACTAGTTTGGCTGAAAAATCGGTTTTCAACCTCAACTTTTGTCATTGTTTTAATAGTTTCATGTTACAACAATGGAGACGAATCTAAATTGGCGTCAAAAACCAGTAATTAATTAAATTTAATTTAATGAATGAATTAATATTTGAAAAAATTTATTAACATCAAGTGTCATCCATTACAAGTTTAAAAAAATTCATTTTAACTTAATTGAATGAATAGAAAGTATTTTATAAATGATTCAAAATTTGAACAAGATAAATATATAAATATAAATAAATATATATAGAGAATGAGATAGTAGTAGGAATTGAAAAAGAAATCCTAACTGTTTTAAAACAAAATTGCTCAAAAGTAAAATGAATTTATTAAACTATTAGCTCCGTAATAAATAAACGCAAAGCTTTCATACGTTTTTCAAAAGAAAAAGTAATCCTGGTACGCACCAATGATTTCTGAAATATCCGTTAGTCATAGAAATAGAACAGGTGAATTTTTCAACAACAGAATTCAATAAGGCAATGGTTAATTTTTTAAAAAAATTCGAATTAATAGGGCGTTACCGCAATAAAAATAACCATATATACGTAAGTGTTATAGCAGCAACATTACCAAACGATAAAGTCAAGGTATCCATATAGTAAGCCCAACTTGGCGAAAATTTAAAATAACTGTTTACTGAAAAAGTACGAATAGATGTGATTTTTATTATTTTCTTTTTATTTTCAATTTTCCTACTATTAGCTCAATCTTTCCCTATACATATCGTCGGTTTAATTACCAGAATGCATAACTCCACAAAGGAAACTAATTTAAAATACGAGTGCTACGCGCCAAACGCTGTTTAGCGCGATGCCTTAACTGCGCCAAACGTTACAAATGACGATACGCATGACTACACGATACACAAATATCAAGGTAACCATATTGAAATGTTATCACCCATCTTGGCGAACACAAACAACAGCTTGTCGCGTAGCACCCCTATATTAAATTACCCCCCCGACGGAGTTACGCATTCTGAAAATTAGGCCGACAATATATATTTATATATCTTGTTCAACTTTTCAATCGTTAATAAAATACTTTCTATTCATCCAATCAAGTCCAAATATTTTTTTTTTAAACTTGTAGTGGAGGACACTTGATGTTAACAGTTTTTAAAAATATTAATCCATGAATTGAATTAAATTAAATTAATTACTGGTTTTCGACGCCAATTTAAATTCGTTTCCAATGTTGTAACAATGTAACTGTTAAAACAATGACAAAAGTTGGCGTCGAAAACCGATACCCAAACCGAGTGTGCATTATTACAATGCAAATAAATCATGCTTTATTTTAAATTCGTACTATTTAGTTCCCTCTCCCTCTCTCTCTCTCTCTCTCTCTATATATATATATATATATACTTTCACTTGGCGTCGTTTTCTCTCATCGACAGAACATGTAGATGGCTCGCTGAATAAAAACCGTCTTTAAGAAAGCTTGATTTTAACTTGAAACATTACATACAATTCTTTCATTGTTAATGCAAAAGTAAGAGGAAACGGTTATCTTTCCACCCTTATCAGCACATCTAGATGTTTTTTATCCAGTTATTTCCCATTTTATTAAAAAAAAAAGGTGCATAATACTTTTCGTTAATTTCATTATTTAATAACGACTTGAACAATTATAAATTATTCCTTTTCCCTTTCATAAAACATGCGTTGTCTATAATTCCTCTATCAATCTTTTACATTATGAATAACCAGCTTGTTATAAGTAATATGATATTAGATTATTATAACATACAGTAGTAACAACACATGTTAAAGGAATCTTAAAATCATAGAATAAAACAGTATGACAAAGGAGAAAAGTCCTTTCCTACTAATAATTGAAGTGGATTAATCTTGATTTGTCTTAATTTTAAGTGTATCACTTTTGTTGGTTATGCTCACAGCAAAATTAAACTGATGAGTACTGTAAGCCTGACACTAAGCGAAACAAAGATCATGGTCAAGGTGCAGGATGATCTTACGGACCCACTGGAAATAAGAAATAGCGTTCGACAGGGATATGCACTAGTGTGTCTTCTCTTTAATCTCGCAATAGAAAAATTGGTAAGAGATTAAAATATCAATACCACAGGAAATATCTTTAATAAATCAATAGAGTTGCTTGTTTTTGCTGATGACATTAACATCATTGCGTGAACACCCACCGCACTAAGACAAACCTTCATATCTTTTAAAAAAAGAAGCCCCTCATAATGGCCCCAAAAAATGAGAATAAAAAAATAAAATCCTTACAGTAAATCATGTTTTAAAAACCCCATTTTTTAAAAAAAAGTAAATTTTGGGAAGTTGTTAAAGTTCATTTTACTTAGGTTCAAAAAATTAACAATAGAAACGTTTCTACTAAAATAAAAAAGGGTTATTTAAGCTAATAGATGTCTTAATGGAATACGAAAATATATTAAATCAAAATTTTAATCAAAAAGAAAAACAAAGGTTCTGTTGTTTAAAAATTTTTTTTAAGATCGGTACAAAAACTTAAGCATGTGAAACTTGGCCCCAAAGGAACAGATACGAACATAATAAGTCTACGCGAAAGGAAGTTTTTTAAGATTTATTTTTGGAGGAATTCGGGAAAAAATAGAATTGTGGGCAAAAGAAGATAAAAAAAATTTTTGACCCCTATCAATCATATAAAAGAATCTGACATTGTTAACTTCATAAAAAATACAACGAATTAAAGGGGCTGGTAAAGTTGTCAAAAATGGACAAAGACTGCCCAAAGAGGAAAAAAAACTTCAAGCCCAAAAAAAATTGGCACAGTTTTCAAAGGGGGGGGTGACAAGGAAATTCATTTGCGATCGAGACTTGGGTAATGTAGTACCCTTTTGGGGTTTTTCAACCCCCAATGTGATTCCGCCGAATATCCAGTCAATATCGGAGAAATTGGCCCCAAATTCATGCTTAGCTTTTATACAATTAAATTTTTGATTCCCCCAAAAGAGTTCGTAGCCCGGGTCCCGTAAATCGTCTGCTTACTATGGGAGGTCAGGGGTTTGTTTTCCCCGCTCGATCAACTTTTTTTTTTTCAATTCATTTAATTATTTTTTTAAAGATTGAAAAAAATTTTTTATGAAAGGTTTATTAAATATTAAAAAGATATTTTTATGAAATTTTTTTGCATTTTATAAAGTAAAAAAACTGTGTAATTTTTATAAATAATTATATTAAATTTTTTAAATAATTTTTTTATTAATAAATAATATTTTATATAATAAAATATATAAAAATATTAAAATATATATTTTTTTTTCATAAAAGTCAGTTAAAGGGTTTTATTATGTGAAATACAATATACTATAAATAAAATATTTCAAAAAATAATTCATAAAATATATTATTATTATTAAATTCATTATTTTATAATTAAAAATATGTCTTTTTTTATTATTAATTTTAATTTTTAATTTTTTTAAAATATTTTTAAAAAAGTTCTTTTCAAATAAATTTATTTAATTTTTTAAAAAATTTATTTAAATAATTTTAATAATAAATTAATAATAATTTCAATATAAATCATAATTTTAATAAAAAACCGTAGTTTTAATAATAAATTAATAATAATTTTAATAATAAAATTAATAGTAATTTTAATAATAAATTAATAATATTTCTTATTAATACTAATGCTTGATAATAATTAATTAATTACAATAAATATTAATTAATTAATTACAATAAATGTTAATTAATGAATTATAATAAATATTAATTAATTAATTATAATAAATGTTAATTAATTAATTATAATAAATATTAATTAATTAATTATAATAAGCAGTAATTAAAAAATTTATTAAATGATAATTAATTAATTTTAATAGATAGTAATTAATTTACTAATTTTAATATTAATAATTTTCATTAATACTTATTTTAAATATTTTAATTAATACTTATTTCAAATATTTTTAATTAATAATAATTTAAAATATTTTAATTAATGATAATTTTAAATATTTTTAATTAATTATAATTTTAAATATTTTTAATTAATAATAATTTTAAATATTTTTAATTAATAATAATTTTAAATAATTTTACTAATAAATAATTTAAGTTATAAATTATTAATTTTTTTACTTTATAAAATGCAAAATAATTACATAAAATATCATTTAGTATTTAATAAACCTTTCATAAATAAATTTATTTACTTAAAAAAATAATTAAATAAATTGAAGAAAAAAAGTTGATCGCGCGTGGAATCGAAACCTGACCTCGTGCATATTAAGCAGACGATTTACCAATCAGGTGAAGAACTCGTTGCGGGAAATTAAAATTTAATTGTATAAAAGCTAAGCATAAATTTCGAAGGCTTTTTTCTCTGAATTGACTGGCCATTCGGTGGAATTAGATTGAGAGGTGAACACCCTAAAGGAGTACTACTATTACACCAAGTCTCGATCCGAAATGAATTTCCTTAGTCGTGCCCTCCCCTTGTTAGATGGATTGATGGCATAGAAAAAGATGTCCTAGTTTTGAGAACTAAGAATTGGAGAACACTAGCAAGGAAAAAGCTTCTTGAGAAGGCCAAGGTTTACCCAGGGCTGTCGAGCCACTGAGAAAGGAAGAAATGAGTACTGTAAATTTGCAATAAGTTCTTTAATAAATGTGTAATAAGTAGACTGCAACAAACATTTATTGCACAAATTCAAATTCTTCATATATAAAAGTGCATCAACTTGAATAAGCAAATGTACCTTTTCTAAGCACAGTGCACAATATTGCTGCATGTATTACTTAAATTAGCTAAAACCGTTTTTAATATTTATTACGAATTGAAAATTTTTTTTATCACCCTATACTAGAATTGTCAATGCGCCAAATCACACGAAACTCGAAGTTAAATGTGGCGCCCCAACCATTATTCACTTTAAAATGATACATAATTTGAAATTACTTTAGTGATAAATAATAAGATAGAAATTGGGAATGAATTTGAAATGTTTTGGTTTTTTCCAGTTAAGTTACTGTAGAAATTACGATTTCGAAATTAATCGAACTTTATTAAAGCGATAACTTCTGCAATTTAAGTAACAGAAAATGAACAATATATTCATAAAAGAAACATTTACTTATTTAAAGCAGAGAAAAAGTGAAATATATAGACTAGTAAATTAGTATTGCTTAATTGATTTTTCTTTTCATTAACTGTACAATAAGAAAGAACGAAATTCTTGACTCAAAATTCTTTTCGACAGATATAAATTGGTTTTGAGCAATATTCGCACGACAGTAGGTCGTCTTCGATTTTTTTTACTGTTCTTTGTTTAAAGTTTTACCAAAGTTTTTGAAAAAAAAGGGAATTTTTCTTCCGAACAGAACACTTTCATCCATTCGAATAACCGTAATCGACGACAAACCATTACGATTTGAGTTTACGATCAGCTCCAGCACACTCTTGAGAAGAAAAAAACTACAAGGATTTGAAAAAGAATAAAGGCTGCTTCCTGTAATTCAAGGAAATCTCTTTTATTGGTTGATCGTTGAAAGCTTAACTTTTTTGAAAAAGAAAGGCTTTCTTTTGATAATCCTTACACTTCCTTCGATGATCCTCTTTTTCAGACACCTTTATACAAAAGCAAGGCACAATATTTTTACGAAATGAAGCTTTATCGAGACGTATATCGATTGCGAGAAGTGTGAGCGGGTGAAGAACAAGAATTGAAGCAGAATTAGAGAATGTGTGAATAAAAAAAGAGTTTTCTTCTGAAAAAATCTTCTTAGAAGAGTGAGAATTTTTTTTTATTGACTGCGTTGAAGATGTAATTGCATTTTTACAATGAGGCTTTGTTCAAAGTCAAACGGTGGAAAATGAAATTAACGAAAGTGATCTGGCTTGCATATTTTTTGTCGTTATTTGTAAGAAAGCACACTTCCTTATTTATTGCGAAAAATATTGTTACCAATTTTATGTAAAGAATATTGAAATAGTGTAACTAATTTATATCTGGATGTGTAATACGTTTATATTACTTTATATATGTTGTATTTATTTTATTTTAAAGTTGTGAAATTTGCAAGCAACGCCGTTCTTTACATTATAATGGCGATTCAATGGAAAATTGGCGAAATCTTGGTGATAGAGCCAAGTTAATATCATCTTTGGCGAGTTCGTGACCCTATGGATTCTTCTGGAAATTAGTGGAGAAATACACTAATACCACGCTCAAGGAGGAAAGCGGATCTTTCTCGAAAGTTCCTTGAGGCGTATAAATAGGGAGTCACTCGCCGAAACTGATTTAGTATTGTTTTGACTAGAGATTAGTAGTCTTGCCTTTCCCGCGTTGAAGAGTTTGATAGTTGTGTTTGTGCGCTGTAGAAGGAGTGAAGGCCTTCTGCGATTTATTCTGCGAATTTGATTACTTTATCTTGTATTTCAAGGGTGGTTTTTCGACAATTAATTTCCATCGCTCCTGAAAAACTATCTTGCTCATTGCTACTGACGCATAAAATCCTCGAGCTACGTAACAATATTGCTATTATCAAGCAGTTAAAGTAAAATGTTATGAAAGATTCATCAACATTTTTATAATTATGTATTTAACCGTGCAATTTTACTTTCATCATAATGATGCAATTATTCTTTTTTTTCTTTCTATACGAATTGGAACTATCTGATAGAACGTTTTAATACGCAGTTTTATACAGGGTACAGGGTACGCAGTTTTATTAGGGTCAATACAGTGGTTACAAATATTCAGGACAGGTACAGTACACTTAGATGATGGGAAATCACTTAGGCATGCATAATTGGAAACGCTTTCCTCGTGCGTTTGGGACGACACGAAACACAAGAAAGACAAAACAAAAATAAGAAAAGAAAATATGCTTATTATTTTTAGTACAGAAAAAATACTGGGACGTCCTTGGTTGGTGTACGCGATAGATGGCGCTACGTAAGCTGAAGTTTCAGTACACGATGCTTGCGCCACTTAAGCTGTTTGTGCTGCCGTGGTCGTTATGAAGCTTCACTTCGCCTATCGGCAAAGGGGTAATAAGATGGAACGTACACAAACGCTGAGCTCCCTGATATGCATCTGGCCTGACATACGAAGCCTCTGACTGCAATGGATGAGTCGCAGAACGGTTGTACGCTTAACGTTACCTCAGGTGGCAAACTCCTAGTCATGTCTTGCGATGCACGTTAAATCTGTCGAGAGCTGAAACGTCCTCCCGTTGGTGTGGTGTGGTAGTTAGGAGAGGGGGATGTCAGCTCAGGAGTCGTCCACGTCATTTGACCTTGGTTCAAAATTATGTGGTCCGTCGCCAAAAGCCCTCGTGTAGCTGTACGGTGCGACGTTAATATTCAATCAATCAATCAACCTAGCCATGTCTTCTTTGCACAGTTGCACCAGAGATTGTCCGATAGTGGATATATCATCGTGGACATACAGAAGCGTGAGAGAAGTGCAAGGACGCCAAACAAAGAGGAGACTGTGTTAGTTCTGGTACAGAACAGTCCTGGTACCAGTATGCGGGCTATCATTAGTCATGGTGGCATTTTCCATCTGACTGTCTGACGAATTCTGTATACTAATGAGGTGCACCCCCTATCACCCCGATAGGCATCCTTATTGTCCTTTTAGTGTTCTTTTTTCTTAAATTTGCTGTACTAAGGATAATAAACATGTTTTCTCCTCATTCGTGTCCTATCTTTCTCGCGTCGTCATTACAAAGCCAGTAAAGTGTTTCTGATCATGCATTCCTATGTGATTTCTCATAAACTAGATGTACTCTATCTGTCCAGAAAGTTTATAATCGTTATATGGACACAACCTGTATATATAGTGTATTGTGAAGGCTTTGAAATTGCAGAGAAAGTTAGTTCAATAATAGAAATGTTTTAACCTATATTAATTGAAATTTATGAAATCTATTAATATAATTTTATAAATTTCTTAAATATTTTTTTAAGCATTGCTTCGTTTTCATTTCTAATTAAGACCGTTTTAAGCTACAATTATCTCGCATATTCAATAAAATTCTTTTCATGTAAAAGACACTTTCTTCATTGATCTTCTCCTAATCGACTTTTTTTTTAAAATAATAAATCAATCTATAAGAATTTCTTATCGTTGCTTATAAAAGTATCCTTTTCTATTTCTAAAAAAATTCTTTCCGTTTTGTGATAAAATTGAAAAAACGCTCTTAGGAATATATTTATATGTATAAATAGAAATTTGTCTCACTCTCTCGTTCACTCACTTCTTCACTCATCACAAGATCTCCAGTACTAGTTAAAAGACCCACTGACTTGAAATTTGGTAAGCCTATTTCTTTTATTGACTAGAGATCTGCTAAGAAGGGGTTTTGAGGAATTCAACATCCAAGGGAGGTTGCGAGGGGCTAAGAGTCATCATAGATAAAAATTCCAATTTTTGTACTATTAGACCCACAGTAATGAAATTTGGTAATCATGTTTCTTTTGTTAAGTAAATATCCGGTAAGAAAGGTGTTTTTCGGAAATCCACTTTGAGAGAGAGAAGGCTCAAGAGAGAATAAAAGATAATTATGCTTCCTTATTAGAAATTCAAGTGCTGTCCTTTTTTAAATTTAAGTGGAGGGCTCTAAGAACGTTTTTCAATGCAATCGAAAGCTTATTGCTGGACTTATGTATCAATATTTTGTAAAAAGTTGTCAAGGTCCGAAAGTCGCGAGTGTGAGAGGGTTCGAGGAAGAAGTAGACATGATCATAAAATAGCTAATTTTATTTAATTTTTAGCACTTTGGGGGAAATGCAGTTTTGAAACTTAACTCTAGGAGTAATATGAAATCCTAACCCGTAATCTGATAACTAAATTATGGAAGGTACATATCTAGAAAGGCAACTCCTTGTATGATCCTTCTTGAAGCCCGATAGTATGGTCAGCTCCAAGTTTGGTTACTTAACCACTTTCTCATGGATTCTCCGTCTAGTATTAATCTTATGATGTTTGACCACCTGTCGCTGTTTACTAACACTCGGAATTCAAATTAACGATCAACGCTTAACCATTAATTTACATGCTCAATGACAGGCACATAAATAGAAGTTACATTTGCATGAATCAAGTCATCTCTATGGAAAGCAGTTGTTAAACTAAAATCACAGAAGGAATATTTTCCCCAAGAGGATTAGTAGAACACCCGAACAGAACCTGTTACAAAGTAGTATATAATCATACAGTTTCATGAAATACTCAGCAAAGAGGCAGGTAACGACTAGTATCTTATATTTATTAATGTCGATAATTGAAATAATTAGAATAAACTCCATGAAAAATTTTGAAGAGGAGAAAAAATATCTGTACGCAAATATATCCCGTAAATCGTATAATTTTGATAAATACTTGAGTTACAATTCTAACATAAACTCACTTTTTATAGGACATTATTTAAGTAAATATTTTAAGGAATTTTCAAACGAATAACAAATAAGGTTTCATTGGAGACATATACCTATAAATTTTGATTTGAAATTTCAACATTGTCTTCAATTTATGTTTAAAAATATATTGCAACGATTTCTCCTACATTTCTATCCTTTCGGTTAGCCTCTGGGGTTCAAAATTACGAGGTCCGTCGCCAATAGCCTTAGTGTTGCTTTATAGTGTGAACGTTAACATAACTCTAACTCCAAGTAACCTCTGGGATTACTGTTGATTGATTGATTGATCTAAGAACGTCCCCTTGTGAAGGGATCTTGATAAAAGTAAATGAGAATACTAGTATTTGAAGAGATCTGAAGTAAAAATAAGGTTTAAGAGACTGCACTTGTCTATGTACAAGAAAACGTACGTATTTACGTGCATTTTAAATGGATGAAAATATCCCTTGTTGGCCAAAGAAGTTGTATAATACTTATCCGAACTCTCCTGACATTCAACTTTCTCCTAACCCAGTGCTTCTCAAAGTTTCAATATTCGGGACCCAATATTTAATTTTATAATTTTCATGCCCCCCCCCCCCCTCTCATACAATAACAATGTGTTGAACTCAATAATACTATATTTTGATGCTAAAACTACGACATGACTTAACCTCTTAAGGTATTCGACAACGTTCGGAACCATGATTTTGCAAAAGCACATAAATGGATTATTTTCATGATATTTAGAGTCACTTAGATTAGAATAAATGTATAAAATTGTTTTAAGGACATTTTGACAAAAAAAAATTATTTAAATACAATAGTTTGGCAAAAAATTAGCTTAGAATAACCTTTTTTCAAAATGTTCTCCTTTTGGGAAAAATGATTCTATCATAATAATATTTTGCCAGTATATAGCTCAAACCTCTTTACAGAGGCTCAACTAGAATGTTTGAAATATATAACTTAGAAGGGGGTTTATCCCTATTTTACGACAACAGGGGGAGCAATTTTAAGAAAAGAACGCCAATAATTATTTCAATGGGTAGTAACTCTGAAAATAATGTGAATTTTTCAAAAATTCTAGTTGAGCCTCTGAAGAAAGGTCTGAGCTATGTACAGGCAAAATATTATTATAATAGAAGACTAGAATTTTTCACAAAAGGAGAACATTTTGTAAAAAAGGTTATTCTAAGTTAATTTTTTGCCGAAATAGTGTATTTAAATAAATTTTTTTTTGTCAAAATGTCCTTATAAAACAATTTTATACATGCATTCTAATCTAAGTGACACTAAATATCATGAAAATTATCCATTTATGCGCTTTTTCAAAATCACGGGTCCGAACGTAGTCGGATACCTTAAGTGCCACCAGCGTATATAAACGTCTCACTCATTTAAAACGTAAATTTCACCGGACGTATATATACGTCTCTCCGAAGTACGATCTTTTCTGTGCACTGCTATCCATAAATTTATTCTGAAGGTTTTGGAATGCAATAAATGGACCTAGACAATGTTTGCGAATGATTTACTTATTTCAGATTATTTGCTTCTTTATTCTTTACCGCCCCCAATACATCACATACGTGTTCCTACATGGAAAACGGTTGGCATTGGGAAGCAAATTGCAAAAATTTTAATCGGCAGTTTTATGGTATTAAATATAAACCATACGAATTATCAAGATAAGTGTTATATAATTTTTGTATATAATTTTATATAAGGCAATTCCATGGGGTCACTGGTAATTATTAAATTTGTTTTTATCTTAATATTGTTAAATAAATTATCAAATGCACACACATTGTGTAGCACTGGTACATGTATACGTGTAATATATCAGTGTAAATATGCATTTGATTTTTTTATTATGTCAGAATGTATTTTGTTTGTTTTCTATCAGTAAATTAGCAATTTTTAAAATTCTTTTGTTTTCAACTTTTCAATATGCTAGCGCCCCTCTCGTGGAGTTGTCATGCCCCTCAAGGGGGGTGAGCCCCACAGTTTGAGAAACGCTGTTTTAACCATATTTTTAATTGTCCTATACTGGCTGAACTCCACAAAATAGACCTAAACCCCAAGGACCATCAACTGCTTTATTCGTCAAAGGTCGTTGACGTAGAAAGGGTCGTTTTGGTCGCCTTCGGCACCATTTGATTTCACCGCATGGACTACCCTAGCACTGCATAGATAAGACAACAACAACAACAAAAGACTGCAAGGTGTGATAGAGAATTGAAATATATTAGATGTTATTATGCATGCTCTTCTAATGAAATTCAAGAATTTAAAAAAAAATTCAACATAAAATTTTCCTGTTTGCAATTCTTTTTCTCTCTATAAGTTTAATTTTCTTCTACACAAGTCTGCTCTTCCTCTACTACATTGATGTGAAACTTATCATCAAGATGCTGAGATATATTTAATGACTTCAGCAACATTGTCTTAACTACAGTATATAAGGAATCTATCAGTACTAAATGAAATTTATTACCCAAGTTATTAACCGTACAGTAATGGAGTCAACACTGAGTGGAGTCTCACTAAGCGAGATATTCTTGCAATTAACTTTTTAAAAACTGCGTCGACATATTAAGCCTTTAAAGCGTCGATATTTACACAGTACAGTTGACAAAGTCCTGCCATTTTGATAAATTTTCAGGCTCAAGAAACACTCTCTTTTTCTTTCTAACTGCATGATGAACAATGATTTCACTTTTTAAGGTATCCGATTGTTCAGGACGTGGTTTTGAAAATAATGTATTACGTAAATTAATGTATATATATTTTTTTGATATTTAGTACCACTTGAATTAGAATATATATATATAAGACTGTCTTAAGATTATTATTACATTAAAAATTATTTACCGTAAAATCCTGCGTATGACACGCACCTATACTTTCAAGCTAAATTTTTTAATTTTTAGGTATATTCACCGTATAATGCGCACCCTTTTTTCAATGAAGAAATCTAAAATATTAGTATACATTGCCTTTATGTATTGCAGTAATTTATTCGAAGTATTATTCCAGACTTTTGAAAAAATAGCATACTTCTAGAACTATAACTCTTTTAGTTCAAAAGGCAAGTCGTTTCTTTTAAATAAACAGTGTTTCGATGCATGCAGAAGTAAATTTTTATTTTTATATGCTCATCTCTTTTGTTATTTTTAAAGCTAACGTTTTGATATCTGGCGTATAACGCGCACCTTTAAGTTTCGATCTTACTTTTTGTGTTCAAAATGTGCGTTCTACGCCGGATTTTACGGTAAATGCAATTTTTTGGCAAAAAATGGAGGTAGAAAGAGGTATTTTTAAGAAACTCTTCTTTTAAGAAAAATACTTCTATAATAATAATATTTTGATTATATATAGCTAAGACTTCCATACAGAGTCTTGACTAGGATTTTTGAAATATATTATTTAGAAGTGGATTTTCTTTTATTTTAATGCATCAGAATAGAGAAATTTTAACAAAGAAACCTCGTTTATTCGATTGATCGTAACTCTGAAAATAACGTGAAAATTTTAAAAGTCCTAATTCAGGCTCTGTGTAGAACTCTTATCTATATATAAGCAAAGTATTCTTATTATAGAAGCATTTTTCATAAAAAGAGAATGTTCTGAAAATGTGTAATTCCTTCTTCATTTTTTTTGCCAAAAAAAAAAAAAAAAAGGCATTTAAGTAATGTATTATTTTAATAATATTCTTAAGACAATTTTATACGATTATTTTAATTCAGAAATGACATTAAAATAACAAAAAAAAATATTCATTTATACGCAATTTTTTAATCATGGTTCCGAATGTAGTTGGATACTTTAAGGCTTTCTTCGTTAAATGCTCGAGAGCATGAGCTAAACGCGAAGAACATTTTCAGACTGAGAACATCTTGATTTTCATGAAAACTTGCATCGTTGCAATTCACGCACCCACCTTATATAATCTAGCGTATTTAAAATTTCAAAATGTGTGTTCCACAGATAATTAATTTTTCATTTTCTAATGCGAAAAGGGATAGCATATTTAGCATTACGGTAAGGAGACAAAATGTGAAAACATTTTATATCAGAAAAAAAGGGTCAACTCTGATAAAAATGAGCTGTAAGATAAAATATCCTTTCTCTATAGGATAGGGAAACCAATTTAACGCTGTAGAACTTTTATATCTGAAAAAATATTCCAAATTTGGGCTCTATTTAAGTGAAGACAGCCTTAAACTGCTTCAAATTGACACATCACAGCCTTTTTTTCATGAATGCTACCATCTATCGGTCGAAATTTCAACTATTACTTTTACAAAACTTTTCTCCCATGATCCATATAACGTAAATACCAATTTACGTTAAATGGATAGTTACGCCAATATCTATCTATCAGAACAGAGACTTGCAAATCTAAATAGAGTAACATTTAATTTTAACCACTCTATAAATCTTGTTCTGAATTCTTCAAAATGCATATGAATTTCATGTGGGTTATTTTAGTGGCGTACACAAGGATGGGGTCTGAGGGTACAAACCCTCCTATAGATCAACACAGTTTTAATTTTTAGCATTAAGAATACATCACGGTATTTTCTTCTACGTTTTTTTAATAATGTTATCCCTCCCAGGAAAGTAATGTATGTACGCCCCACACTTTATCTCATTTCTTAAATTTGCCGTTTTTTTAAGCATTTTTAATTGGTTTTCGTTTTAAATTCCTTGAGAGTATATCTCATATATTGTACATATATTAAGTTTGATGGTAATCTTTCTTTTTAGCTATAGGATGCCGCTTATAAACGAAATTTGTACAGTGCATTGTTAGCCTACCGGGACTACGAATTAAATGCTATTGAAACAGACAATAAATCGAATTTTAATCTCTTTAGTATATCAATATTTCCTTTTAGAAAAGTGGAAAAAATCATAATCACTCCTACCTAAAGAAAAAACAAAATTAAATGCTTTAAAAATAGTTGCTGTTGACATTGCTACCTTACGACCATAGATAAAAATTTGTCCCGAAAACTTCGATTGAATTGAAATCTTTTCTCGACAAAGTCCGTCTAGACGAAAATATTTTTTTCCCATTGCATTTCTTTATTTTTTGGTGATCTTACATCTCAAGTAATCGAGATAAAATGCTAAACTTTAAGTAGTATATCATGGAAATCTATATGTTCGAAAAGCGATTACGGTTTTCTTTTTTTTAAGGAAAGTAGAGTCTCTTCATACCTAAAAATAGTCGTGAACAGTGTTTTAACTTTATTCTAACTATAAAACATAAAGTACATTTTTTACTGTGAAAGTTCTGAAACAAAATTTTAATTTTAACAGTATTTACAACTGCTGGAACGAAAAAAGAATGCTGTTGCTTGTAGTGTTCCAGTCTAATGTTTTTAAAACAAGAATCAATCCTAAAACAACTAGTTAATATATCTTGATATAGAGGGAGAAGTAACTTAACGTAATTAATTTTTAATATTACATCACAGACACCCACTAAATCATTGTTTGTTATCTTGAACTGTATGAGAATGATCACGTGATCTTTTATGAGATTAAAATCCATTAACTTCGGTCTTCAGAATAAAAAATAAAGTTTGTAGAATTTTTTTCATTATATTATCAGTTTTTTTCAAATATTTCTTTCATTAGACTGTAAATCAAAGTTTATTAATTGCCAGGAAAAATTAATGCTATTAATCACCTAACGGAGAAAAATGCTTTTGATTTAATCGGCATTTATTCGTAAAATTATTGCGAAATGTTTAAAATCTCGAAAATTAAATAAATATTATACTGACATAAGCAAACGATAAAAACTTGAACAGTTGATTTTTGCATCTCTGAATTAATTGGGGAATTTTAATCCGATTATATGACAGCAATGAAAGTTCTTTAAATTGTGAAAATGCTTGTAAAGAATTCACTCTATTTCACAATATCAATAATTGTATATTCTGCCCAATTCGATATTTATTATATCTGAAGTACGGAATAAAATTTTTAGTTTTATACAATTTGTATAAAGTAAAACAGATTAACAAAAACAGAGATAATCAAAACACTTTTGTGATCCCGTTATTAAAGAATAGTCTTAATTCACGTGACGTCATAGTCTCATAAAAGCAATCGCATTTTTTCATTCAATCTGCTCTTTGTTGCCAACTGTTGCTTTTCACAAAAACTTCATTTTAAAAATATATATATTTGTTAGCAATAATAATTCACAAATATAAACAAAATGCATTTAATTTTGCTTAAAGAAAAGGAATTTTCTTAATTTTTTTGTTTAAAAAACTTTTTGAAGAAACTTATATTTTGACATTATAATGTTTATGTCTTTTAATATGTTCTTCAGAACATATATATTTGAAATGCTTAAACAGTTCATGGTTTTATAATTTCATTTTATTATTAACATGAGGTGACTACCGTCATCTCGTAATAGCAACAACACAAGCAAATATATACAGTTACAGTATACAGTGAACATGAAAGTACACATTCAGTTACAGTTATCATGATAGACATCCTTACGAAGTTATCAAATTTGAAATTTTATATTTGCGAGTAATGTCGACTCAACGGCCGCGATGAATTTAGCCCATTCCATATAGTTTCATATAAAAATATCTGTAACTCTACAATGAATTTAATGAAATAAATACCGTACCTTCTCGAATCTAAGTCGCCATCAATTCTAAGCCCCACCTCAAATTTTCAATATGTTTTTGTGAAAAAATGTTATCATCGCCTCTAACAAACATTCCACATTCTTTTTACAATTTTAAAAAAAAAAAAAAAAAAAAGTAGTGTAAAAGGTTTATGGATATCCGATACTTAGATTAAAAAATTTTTCAAACGAGAACTAATAAGAAATGAATAATTAATTTATTTTACTAGTATAAAAAGCTTTCAAATGCATACTTGAGTATATAATTGCTCTAACCATCAATAGCATGTCCCGAAAATGATTAGTCATTCTCACTGTCACAGCTGATATTGGAACTGTTGAAGATTTAAAAGTAAGAGAATCTTATAACATTGTTTATATATACGCCATAGACGTATTTTTGTTTCATACGATTCAAATTTTCTGGCAGCTGCTTTGATTTCGCTTTTCCTGAATGGATATTTGTGATGTTTAGGAGATCAAAAGAAAACGTATACAAAACAAAACAAAAATCCTAAATATGGGCAAACAGAAAAATTCAGGACAGACTGGATACTGAAGATAAACTGCGGGATGTGATAAATCATCGATGTAAGTGACCAGAATGGAAAGAAACATTTTTCCTTTTGAAAGGGGTGAAAACTCAATTTCCCGATCCCAGGAATTTTTTCACTTTCTTTTCTAAGCCGTATTCGATTTTTTGTAGCATTAACATAGGAAAAATAGTGCCCCTTAGATTTTAGTAAATACGGTATTACACTTTACTCACGTAGGAAACGATTCAAATAAATAATAAATGATTAAGTAATAAATCAATAAATGGTTACGTATAAATGAGAAAAAACAACAACCTAAAAACCGAATATGGAATACTAATTTTGTGAAATCAATACTATTCCGATATATTTTTGAAACGTTACCCATACCTTTGCCTTCATTCAAATTTACTTACTCTGTTTGGTATTCGATACAGAGCTATTGATTAAGCCTTAAATTAATTTTCATTTATTGTCTGCTCGTGATGCCATTTAATAATCAATTCCTTTTGAAATATATCGTTTGGTTTACATTTAGCTGATCTCGCGAGTGGAATAAAAGTTAAGACACTTTTTTAATTTAACAGAGATGGTATTTTATTTTACAGTTTCTTTTTCAGTATTTATTTATACCAGCTTTGACAACTACTTTTTTTCTGCGACGAGTATCTTTGCTTTAACTGATATCATTTTGTTTCAAATACGAAATCTTTTTAGCAGATACTGGTGATAATCTTTCCTTTTATTTTCCTGATATAGCTCCAAACTAAAGAGAGATGAAACTGGAAAAAAGAATCCCAATAAAAGGTTTTATGTTCGACATCCGACTTTCAAACTTTTAATATCGACGAAGAAATTCTTTCTCTAATTCTTGATGGATTTTTATTGTCTTCTCTCCTATTTTCGAATAACTTTTTAGTATATCCGAATAAAATTGTGTTTATTGCAAGAAATTCTGAATGTTTCTCAATATATTTCCTTAAATTTTATTTATTTTACAGAAAATATTCTTTTTTTTTTTACCTAAAATGCAACAAATATTTTCAGTATATGTTGTTTAAATTCAATTTTTATCACAAAAGACTACTTATTCTTATTTCTTATATATTTATTTTCTATATTTTCAATAAGTCTAGGATGGATAGGAAAAAAATAATTCACATTTCTTCAAAAAAAAAAAATATTTTAACACTGTTTGATCATAATAAAATATTTTAATTATTTATATTTTCAAATTTGTAGATTATTTGTAAGAATCGTTCAAGGACAAAATGAGGATCTAGGGATCATTTGGATTTTAGAGATATCAATCTTGAACATGAATATCATGAAAATATTAAGGGGAAAACAATATAATCCATGTGCTGGTTTCATTTCTCATAAATTCTGTTTTTAAAACTTTAGTATATCTTGTTACAATCGAAATCTTATAAAAAGACCAAACTCATTATTTAAGAGGAGTTTAAGCAAAGATATAAAAAATCTAAAACAAATTTCTCCTTTTTTTCGTCCTTCACCTTCCTGGAACTATTAATTGGAAGTAGAAATTTTTATTAGATCTTACAAGGGGAGGGCACGACTAAGGAAAAAATCATTTGGGGACGAGACTTTGTGTAACAGTAGTACTGCTGTAGGCTCTTCAAACCCCAATGTAATTACGCTGAATGGCCAATCAATTCCGAGAAAATAGCCTTCGAAATTCATACTTTGCTTATATACAAGTTATTTTCTCCCTGATACAACGTCGCCGAGGCATGATCGTCTGCGTATCAGTGTACTATACATGGGTCAGGGTGCAATTCAAACGAGTGGCCAACTTCCTTTTTTTAAATTTTTTTTTTCTTCAATTTATTTTATTATTTATTTTTAGAATTAAATAATTTTATTTTTTAAAAAAGACTCATTGACTTTTTAAATGATATTCTATATAATTATAGTAACTATTTTACTTTTTTAAAACACAAAAACAACTAATATATAGTATAACTACAATTAATTCTGTCATTAAAATCTAATTAATTGTATTTTTAAAATTATTCCTTATACCTAAATGGCCATAAAATTTTACTACCGTTTTTAACAAACCGATTTTGATCAAGAGAAAGGCAGCTGTTTTTAAAGAGCAGGTGTTATTCTTTTAAGAACAAAGAATTTTTTTAAAAACAAAGAATGCTCCAATAAAAAGAAAAATCAGTAGGATAACGGATTATTTTGGTTTTTGCACTAATGCTTAAAATTTTTTGCTATTTTTACCCCTGTTTTTACAATATAACCTTGTTACTTAAAAAACATTGTTCTTGCGGTACTTTTTTTATTAAATGCACTACATGTCAAAAAATTAATTGTTTTGAATGTTTTTATGATAATTATCACTAAGGCTCTTGAATGTAATAAAAAAAATTATGTAAGACAAAGTTAACTTTTTACTTATATTTATTTAACTTTATTTATTATAATTTAATTTATTTTTATTTTTTATTTATGTTTATTTAACTTTATTTATTATTATTTAATTTATTTTTACTTTTTATTTATAAGTATTATTATCATAACTATTAGTTGTTTTGTGTTTTAAAAAAGTAAGATAGTTACTATAATTATATAGAATATCATTTAAAAATCAACGAGTCTTTTTTTTTTAAAAAAAAGATAATTCTGAAAATAAGTAAAATAAATTGGAGAAAAAAAATAAAAACAGGAAGTTGTGTGTGTGTGGCCCCTCGCGGGAATCGAACCCTGACCCATTGCATAATACTCCAATGCGCTGACGATCATGCCACGGCGACGTTGCATCAGGGAGAAAATAACTTGTATATAAGCAAAGTATGAATTTCGAAGGCTATTTTCTCGGAACTGATTGGCCATTCGACGGAATTACATTGGGGTTTGAAGAGCCTATAGCAGTACTACTGTTACACAAAGTCTCGTCCCCAAATGAATTTCTTTAGTCCTGCCCTCCCCTTGTTAGTATTAAACGGTACTCACGTATTTTATTGCAACAATCACCAACTTTATTAATAACTCACCAAGTTGGCAACCGCAATTTTCTATGTGCCGTATGCGCTGAATTGGCAACCATGTGCTTCGTTTTATATAATGTCGCCAACAGGTTGTGATAATACGTAAGAAGTTTCCTGATATATGTCATATTAAAATGATATACCGATTAAACAAGAGAGATAGAGAGAGAGAGAAATAATTATTAAAATTTTTATTATCAATTAATAATTTTTGAAAAAAATGAAGAAAATTAAAGAATTTAAAAAAAGTTGTTGTTTAATTATTACGCTAAAAACACACAAAAGTGAAAGAGTTGAACTAGTAAAAAATTGTACACTTATATATTTGAAAATTTTGTCCACAATTTTTAAAAGTTTTCTTAAAAGTAAAGCATAAAATATATAATTTTTATTAAAAATACGCCTGTTTTCTTGGATTAAAAATATCAATTTTCTTTTTCCACTAGGAACCTAATAAAGAAATTCCATGTAACAGATTTAAACAAGTTTTAATTTAAGAAAGCGTAACTTTTATGTAAGTAAACTTTTTTATTAAGCTCTGTGTTTGAAAAGCTATAAATTTATTAAAATGATTTGATTTTTTTTTTAAATTAAAATTGCACTTTGAAGTTGTGCGTGGGCTGCTGTTAATATTTATATATATAAGCAGGAATGTACATCTCAAAGATAAGTTTGCAGAGAATCTACGATATTTTTCGAAGAAAAATAAGTTTATAATAACTGCATTTTCAAAATAAAAACATTGTAACAGAAGACCCAAACTTAATATTTTAACAAAATTAGCACGGAAATATAAAATAGTTTTCAAAAATAATTAGCTTAAAATTAAAACTTAATTAATGTCAGAAAAGTTTGCGTGTGTGGGCAATTAGAAATAAGATATAAAAAAGTGTTTTTTTACAAATTTCTTTTTCCACAGTACAAAAATTTTGAAATTATCAGTATAAACTCTGGCTTTTTTCATCACTTTCAATCTTGCTGATAACGAATTCACTAATTTTTTTTGACCACAAAGGTATCTCCCATTGCTCTTCCTAAAAACTAAGACTAAACTCAATGGTGCAACAACCCATTGAGGGCCAAGGCCTACTGTGCCTATCTCAGTTTTTATGAACTTTGGCATTGACTTTCACGAGCAGTTGTTTCAATCAGGTGATCAGTCTGACGCAAAAGTCCCAGTGCTTAGCTCCTAAGCAAGCTTGGTATTCATTTATCAACCCACTGAAGGAATAAAAGGCTGAGTCGATCATTCCCAGCCCGGGGTTTGAACGCCAAACCAGTGTCGTGAAAGCGCGATACGCTACCACTCACATTTAGAACTCTTCCTAGAGAACTTCGTAAGTTTAAAATATCCACCTTATTTTTGATATCTTTCCTAATTTGTCACTTAAGATATCCTGACAATTGAGGAGCTCATAGAAATGCATGCACAAGAGCAAGATTTTGAAAAACTCGAGTCTTTAGATCCAGTTCCATCAGAAGATCGATCGACGATTGGGATCTTGACAGAAGAACTTAATTGAAAAAAGGATTGCAAATTTTATAAAATATATACTTCAACAATGAGCGTATTTTTTCAACAAAACAAGAAATAAAAAAACTTATTAGCATGCTACGAGGAAATTTTGCGAAAGAAAAAAAATCTTTAAGCCGGTTGAGTTGAGTTGAGTTGAGTTTGGTGTTTTATGGCGCAAGAGCCAGTTTTGGCTATACTGCGCCAAACATTCATAGGTCTGTGGTCTGGACGGGAAAAGAAGAAATTGGATGACAATATGGAGGGTCGAAAATAGAGAAGGATCACAGGGGTACCCCGGGGTCGTGACATCCGTGTTTACGAAAGATAGTAAACCCCTTGGGAAAAGGAAAAGATCACTAGGGTACCTCGGAATTGTGACACCCGTACCCACCTAAAGAAGGTGAGCCTCCTGAGGGGATCTTTAAGCCGCGCGGTAGGCTGCTTTATAAAATTTTATTAAACCTTTTATATCAAAATAACTTTGGTTTGCGATTTTGCATTTGTGTTACCTAAGATTTTATTAAACATTCTTTTTTACTGAATTATTATTTTCTTTCATCTTCAGCCCTAAATAAAAATAATTTATATGTATTTATGTGCACAAAATCATGCCCCGATTTACGCGGTTATCACTCAGTCCCACCTATTGCGTAAATTCGGGGTATTACTGTATTCAGATAGCTGTGATGATTCATGGTATCGTTAGTTATTACCAAAGTATGTTCGTCAGCTTCATACTCTTTCTACATTACCTTACCAACGTCAAACTATAGTGGAACCACTGTGGTATTTTCCAGAACATCTCATGTTCTATGCCTCTAGCTCTGTATCTGATTTTCTTCAGACTTCCGAGGATGTTCAATGTGCTCTCATCTGAAAAGAACTTGGATATCAAGAAACTGGAGTCTTATTTTTAGTTTTTTATTACTAAGAGTCAAGTTTCTTTTTTGTGAATAATTTTGTTTATGAGTGGTTTTTTGAGCATAATCCGAACCATATATATTTGCCTTTTATAACATATCGGTGAATTGTCTCAAGATAACACAACTAACCAAAATTATTTATTTTTCTTCAGATTTTAATTTGGAAGCACTAAAATTTAAACATTTTTCTTTACTATTTTTCACAATAATATCACTTTCCTGATATACAATATCCATTGTCGTTCAGTTTTTTGTTGTATTACTACAGTACTTTTCCCAATGATTCATTTGTCATTGAGAACCTGTTCACACTGAACAGTCTTATTACATAATTTTTCCAAGGTTCTGAGACAATGCTTTTTCTCGAGGAGGTCATTGGTATATATTTACTCCCCCCCCCCTTCTAAGACTCTTCGAACTAAAAAAAAGCGTGTGTGCTTATGACTACACGATAGAAGTGATAACTTCAAATTTTGTAATGTTATTTCATGGATTATTTAGGTGAATAAAAAACAAGGGGATATTAGTATTGTCAAATAAAATTATTTATTCATATGTTTGTTCTAATAAAGTAATATTTTTTGCGAAGTATACAACCATATTTGTGAGTTAATTGTATTCTAAGAAGGAAGCAATAGGTTTATGGTAGCTGAAATAGGTTATAAATACTTTAGATTCAAAATTTTTTTAATATCTAAAAAAAAACCTCCGTCAAGCTTTGTTCCGTACTTTGTCGTGCTTTCATTAGGATCATTTGACGTAATTAAAATGAATTTTGATTTTACAAAATCTACTGAAGGCTTTGATTTGTCTTTTGAAAAATCTGCATTAAAATCCCCTCTTAAAATAATAGGGAATTTTTTCAGAAGAGTTGATTCGGTTTCAGTGCATCAACAACTAAATATTTGTGAATGAATTCGATAATTTTCTCTACACTTTGATTTGGTGAAATATAAATAGTAACCATTAGAATTATTTGTCCATTTTCTGCTCTACATTTCGCTGCACAAATTTCTCCGATACATGACTCATTAAACCCAAGTGATTCAGTAGTATTGTTACCATTCAATAGTATTGTTACCAATCAGAAGTATTGTTACCATTGTTACGAGCGTTACAGACCCGAGCGTAGCAATGCTTAGCTTTTTAAAACGTAACACATTCAAGTTCACTCTCCAGCAAAACGCGCCTAAAGAAGTTATCACTTTAAAAAATATTAAATAATTAAATAAAAATACAAAAACAAGAGTACAAACCTAACTAATTTAACAGATTAGAACTTTTTTTTTGCGGAGTGCATAAATACTTTCTGGGCGCTAATTTTTAATGGAGGATAAAAAAGCGGACTACTGCGAAATTCAAAAGCACAAATCATGATATCATTAATTTTTCAGTATATTTGAATTCTCATTCCACAAAGAATTAAATTGTTTCTACCGAAACAGATGTCATATTTATTCGAGAAACTAGTATTTTTTGAATTTAAATATAGATTGTATATTTAATTTTATAACTAAGCGTAAATGTACAAATTGCTAAAAATAAATTCGCAACCTAATTATTATATAAATTCTAATTCAAAAACATCTCAATTTAACTCTTCTTCTATTACAATAAAAGTACTTTATCTATCAAAACCAAAAGAAGTATTTCATTTAATTTCATAAACCTATTTGTGTAAATAGAGTAAAGATTCTCTAGTAGAAATATAATCTATGGAAAAGAATACAACTTTAATAAATGAATCACCTAAAACGCACGAAATCGAACCTCATGTAACGGATTCAGAATATCTAAAATCAAAATTGTTAATATACAATATATACAGAAATATTTTATTGTCTATCACTCAACCTTCCTTCCTTCCTCAATTGCACAACAGCCCAGGGTGAGCCTTGGCCTTTTCAAAAAGCCTTTTCCAGGCCAGCCTTCTTACTGCTAGTGTTTTCCAATTTTTAGATATAAAAACTAGGAAATATTTATTTAGGCCATCAATCCATCTTAGATTTGGCTTGCCTTTTCTCCATGTGCCAATTGGTTGGACTTTTTTTTAGTGGCGCAGTCTTCATTCATTCTGACAACGTGACCTTCCCATTTAGTTCGTTGTATTTTGATGAAGTTAACAAGGTCAGATTCTTTATATGATTGATAGAGCTCGTAATTTGATCTTCGCCTCGTTCCTTTTTCTTGAATTCCTCCAAAAATAAATCTTAAAATCCTCCTTTCGCGCGTAGATACTTATCATGTTCGCATCTGTTCGAGAAATGGACCAAGTTTCACATGCATAAGTTAATACTCATCTTAAAAGATTTTTATACAATAGAACCTTTGTTTTTCTTTTGATTAAATTCGATTTCATATTTTTTCGTATTTCATTAAGATATCTATTCGTCATAGTAATTCTCTTTTGGATCCACTCAATTTTAATATCACAAAAATGATGCTCGTGCCGCCCAGCCAGTATGGTAGGATGTGACCCTCGGTTTGAAACCGAGTGGGTTCGGGTTCGAATCTCGAGTAAGGCATGGATGTATCTTCTTCGGGAAAAGAAGTCGGACTTTCACCTGTAATGGATTTCCGTCTCGATAGGAAAGCAGCGCACTCCTTCTATTATATGCTGGGATCATCATTTGTAATAAATGTCTATATTCTTCTCTTTGTATTGTACGTTTTTGTTCTTCCACTTGTATATTTCATACGTATCACAGGATAAAAGCAAACAGCAACAATGGTGTTCGTTTTATTTTTTAAAATCTCATAATCTTAATATTCACCAACACATGTTTACAATGAAACCGATCACTTAAATATTATATATACAAAAAAAATATTCCAATAATTTAAGGTATCCGACTACGTTCGGAACCATGATTTTAAAAAAGCGCATAAATGGATAATTTTCATGATATTTAGTGTCACTTATATTAAAATACATGTATACAATTGTTTTAAGGACATTATGACAAAAAATTATTTAAATACAATATTTTGGCAAAAAATTAACTTAGAATAACCTTTTTCCAAATGTTCTCCTTTTGTAAAAGATGGTTCTATTGTATTAATATTTTGCCTGTATATAGCTCAGACCTCTGTACAGAAGCTCAACTATGATTTTTGAAAAATTCACATTATTTTCAGAGTTACAACCATTTGAAATAATTATCGGAGTATTTTCTTAAAATTTCTCCCTTCTGTTTTCGTAAAACATGGATAAACCGACTTCCGAGTTATGCATTTCAAAAATTCTAGTTGAGCCTCTGTAGAGAGGTCTGAGCTGAATACAGGCAAAATATGAATACAATAGAAGCATTTTTTTTTACAAAAGGAGAACATTTGGAAAAAAGGTATTCTAAGTTAATTTTTTGCCAAAATATTGTATTTAAATAATTTTTTTGTCATAATGTTCTTAAAACAATTGTATACATGCATTCTAATCTAAGTGACACTAAATATCATAAATATTATCCATTTAAGCTCTTTTGCAAAATCACAGTTCCGAACGTAGTCGCGGATACCTTAAATTTAATATTAATTATTTTTTAAGTTTGTTTTGTTGGAAGATATAAGCCCCATTACACAATTTTCCCTTCATCAAGAAACTTGCTAGCTATTTTATTTAAAAAATAAAAACATATCATACATCCTCCGAGATATATTAACAAACAGGATACTGTTGAATGCAAAACTTTTCAAATTTCTCTTTACTTCTAAGAAATAATCCTTCGCTTCGTCAAACTTACTTTTTCCTGCTGAAAATATTAAATTTTCAGACACACATCTTTACCGCAAAAGAATCGAAAAAGAACTGGAATGTTGATATTATTTACATTTTTCGCGACAGTTCTACAAGAACCAATTTCCATTCCCTTAAGCTCTCCGGGCATTGAAAACAAACTAAAAAAAATATTAATTTGTTTTCTGTATACGCCGTCTCGGTTTCTCGGGAGACAAAAATGTAGATGGAAAAAAAATTCAGTAAGAAATCGATATCAAGCCATGTGGTTCAACTGAATCTGCTGGGGCGATGGGAAAAAGTTTTCAATGATTTAAAATATGTTGATAGAATAATAATTTAAGTTTTCAATATTGTAATCTCTTACGAAAGTGAGAAACGAGATAATATCACACGATAAAAATCTCTAGTACAGCGTTTCCCAAACTGTGGGGCATGATGACACTACGAGGGGGGTGCAAGAATATTGAAAAGTCGAAAACAAAAAATTATTTCTTAAAAAAAATTAATTTACTGAAAATAAACGAACAACATAAATACATTTTAACAAAATAAAAAAATAGAATACACGTTTACATTGATATATTGCACTCATAAATGTATCAGTACTGCTCAATGTGTATTTTATAATTAATTTAACAATACTAAGTTTAGGACAAGTTCAATAATTACGATTGACCCCCATGGGCTTGTGATACATAAATTATATACAAAAATTAACACATATCTTGATAATTTTGTACGGTTTATAATTAATCCCTTAACTGTGCCGATTAAAAGTTGCTTGATTCGCTCCCCACTGTTATCGTTTAACATGTAGGAGTGCGAATGTGATGTTTTGGACGGGGATAAGAAAAGGAATAAATAAGTAATTCCTCTGAAATAAGAAATTCCTTCGTAAATACTGTCAAGGTCCCTATAATGCATTCCAAAACCTTCAGAATAATTTTATGGATGGCAGTGCATAAAAGATATCGTACTTCGGAAAGACGTATATATACGTCCGGGGCAATTAACTCTTTGGCTGAGTGAGACATTTATATACACTGGTGGCACTTAAGAGGTTAAAGTGGTATTGTAGCCTTAGCGTAAAAGCATAGTATTATTGAATTTAATACATTGTTATTTTATGGTGGGGAGGGGCGAGGAAAATTATGATAGAATATTGGGTCACATATATTGAAAGTTTGAGAAGAACTGCTCTAGTACCATTTACATTGTACTGCATCTATAGTGTGTTAGGTTATAATTTGGGATTTGTTGTTGCTTGTTTTTTCTTACCTCCCAGGGTAGAGGTAAATGATTTGATTAAAAAATACATCTCATGTCTTTCAAGTTACTTTTAAATTTTAAAATATGTAATGATACATAATCATTACATATTTAAAATTAGTAAATAGCATTAGTAAATAGTAGTTTACAGTTATAAAATGGCGAAACGTTATGCCGAGGAAATCGCACTGTATCGTAAAATTGTAATAAGATATTATAAAATGTTATATGTTTGTTTATCAAGTTATCATCCTTCCAGTGATCATCTCTTAGCATATACTTTACGCTGCAGATTCTAAAAGAAATTGAAAAGTGTAAAATACTTCGAGCTTCAAAAATATTTTTTGAATGCAGCTACGTTAAGCCAAACAGATTTTTCGGACATTCCTCGCCATGAACACCAAATACAATATCGGATACCTTAAAAAAACTTTTTTAGAATAGAATTTTTTTTGCTATATAGAGAAGACAAAAAATAAATAAATAAAACGCATTTGAAATATTGTAGAGATTTGGCTTCTAAAGAGTAAACAGCCCCAGAGCTACTAGAAAATTTGCTTCAGCATATAAATTGCATTGAAGAAAATTGCAAACGCAGATTATACAGTATGGGACATTGAAAGTTAAATATATAAGTTGCAGCATATAAATTACATTGAGTGAAATTTCAGATGCAGATAGTATACTATGGGACATCGAAAATTCAACATCAAAAAGTAATGGTTAGAAAATTAGGCAAATTTCAAGGTAGTTGCATCAGTAATGCAAATGATACGAGATGTGTAGCCCTCAGGAACAAGGTATATGAGAATACATGGAAAAGAATTTGTAGAATGAGCAATATTCATGCCGTTACCCTTGCCATAAAATCATTTTGAAATTTCTTTCTTGTTCCAGAAAACACATGCCAGGCAAATATAAAGGGAAGCAGTTCCAGTGGACAAACAATTTTACAAGGAGCATGATGATCGTACTGAGAAGGACAGGTTGGTTTATGAGTCAAATCTTAGCATCTATCTAGGTCATTGATACTCAACCTGCGGCCCTCCGGCTTTATCTGAGTGGCCTGGTCATGGCCAAATGACAATAAAGAAGTTCAATTATTTAAGGTATTCGACTACGTTCGGAACCGTGAGTTTTCAAAATCGTATAAATGAATAATATTTATGATATTTAGTGTCACTCAGATTAGGAAATGTATATAAAATTGTTTTAAGAATATTATGACAATAAAAAATTATTTAAGAAAGACCCATTTTCAAAATATTCTCCTTTTGTGAAAAATACTTCTATTATTATAATATTTTGCCTGTATATAACTCAGACCTCTGTACAGAGGCTCCACTAGAAATTTTTGAAATATATAACTTAAAAGTGGGTTTATCCATGTTTTACGACAACAGAGGGGAGAAATTTTAAGAAAAAAATGCCGATAATTATTTTAATGGGTTGTAGCTCTGAAAATAATGTGATTTTTTCAAAAATCCTAGTTGAGCCTCTGTACAGAGGTCTGAGCTATATACAGGCAAAATATTATTATAATAGAAGCATTTTTCACGAAAGGAGTTTTGAAAAAGGTTTATTCTAAGCTAATTTTCTGCCAAAATATTGTATATTTAAGTAATTTTTTTTGTCAAAATGACCTTATATATATATATATATATATATATAACAATTTTATACAAGTAGTCTAATCTAAGTGACACTAAATATCATGAAAATTATCCATTTATGCGCTTTTTTTTAAAAATCACCTTTCCGAACGTAGTCGGATACCTTAAAACAATGTACTAAAAATTTAGTGGGAAATTGTATCAATCAAGCAATTATATCTTATCAATTTTGTTATCAATTTGCTTTTATTGATACAAGAATGTAAACAAGAGGCTTGGTCATGGAAGAAGAAAATCGAAGCTACATCATAAATCAGTAGGAAAATGCATAAAGGTAAATAATTTTTTGTGTGTGCTTGATAGAAAGGTTAATACTGTATTCAAACAAAAGCCAATAAATGAGATAATTAGTAAATATTAATATTTTGATCATTTTTGCTTTGTCCAATGTTGCTTTGGTCTCAGTGTCCTTCCTCTATTATCTTCATGTTGCTGCCCGCGTGAAATTACCTGTCATATGCACATGTGACCCGGCAGAAAAAAAGGTTGAGTACCCCTGATCTAGACTCATCTATGGTGCACCGGATGTAGTAAAGATGATTGGAACTAAGTAATCGGGCAAATTTCAGTATGGTGAGCTGAGGGTGATGTTTACAGTCGAAGTTCGTTTCATCAAACGAAGACCGGTGGTGCTTTTTCTGTCACAATTTTGTAGAGTGCCCTTTTTGTTATGTTGTTCATATATGATAAAATGACAAGCACTTATTCAAAAATTTTCTCTTTTTAAATACATATATTATGATTGTTAAATATATTCAAATGTTTAAAAGAATAAAAATATTAGTTTTATTTCTAGGGTTTTTCAACAACAATCGTGATGTTTGTGTGTGTAGGCAACAACTCTCGTGTTAATAATTTACATGTTAAATGTGACTTTAATAACCAATCTCACACACACACACACACACACACACACACACACAC
>BMAV01002676.1:43846-54136 GCA_019973955.1 Trichonephila inaurata madagascariensis
ACACACACACACACACACACACACACTGTTTTGGAAAGAAAGAAAAATTTTCAAACTATAAGATTTTGAAATAAAAAAAATGCCTTATGTAGACGAAAAACAACAATTTCAAGGTAGGCACAGTCACCCCTTAATATTCTTGATCACTAAATACATGTTCTAGTGGAGAATTTTTGTTAAGGGCAATTTTGTGTTCTAGTCTAGGGTAGAACATTTTTCAATTTTTCAACGAGGCTTTTCAGAGTTTGTAAAAGAGAAAGTCTTAACGTTATATGAAAGACTCTGAGGACAACCTAAAAAGCCGTTGAGGTTTCCTAGCGATCCGCTGACCACAGTTTAACGATCACTGTGTTAGGCTATTGCAGCCACTACAGGAACTCTAGAGGACTTTTATTTTATCAGAAAGTTGTATTTTTTAAACGTTTAACTTAAAAGTGAACATTCACTTTTTTTTCGATGCTGGATTGAAGAGACTGGATGTAAAGTACGAGTTAGTAATTTTTAGTTCGACCTAAGGTAAATGAGATTTTATTCTTTGTAATAATAATATGTTTATTGGTTTTTGGGTGTTAGAAGAAAGATCAGCCATAATTAGTATAAAATTCTAATGTATTGTTCTCTCACTTAAATTAACAACCCAGGGTAGGAAATACAAACCACTACTAAGTATAAGAGCAACTACATGACACCCCCACACACAATCTCTGCATATCTGAAATATTTCCAACATTTTTTTATAACACGCTATAATTATCCTATACGGAAATTCTTAGAATAGTTAATGAAATAAGAAACAAACCCAAAATATACTGGATTTCCGTTTTAATTAGTATTTGAAACAAAAAAAATCACGAATAAAAAGATCTTGCATAAATTGCTCTTTACTAATATATTCTCAATGTGTTAGTAAAACTTTTTTTTTTCATTATATTCATAACCATCTTCATTTAAAATTAAAATTGAAACATTCCCTAGAGGTATGTTTTAATTATCTTAGGATATACTATATATAATTAACTCAAAAACAAAATTAATACATGTAAAGGCTAATACTTAATTACATTCTGTAATCTTTATTCAAACCTCCAGAAATATAAAATGCATTAGATATCACTTCATCGTTAATTATATTGGGATAAATTTTGCTTTAGACATGAGGATTAAAATAGATTTAATTCTAGCTCATTATAATCATTTTAAGATGAAAGAAATACACATTAATTAGTCTCATGTATTATATTTCCTAATCTGAGAGGTATAAACTATTTTTAATTTAAGAAATCGTTAATTTTTTTGATCGCGATGTATCTACAAAAGTATTTTGATCAAATCGATGTTTTTTCCATTTCATTCAGAATTTATTTGCTTAGTAAGATATATTTCAAATAAATTTGAGAAGTTTTTCTTTTATACATTTGATTTTCTATCACTAATTATCTGTAATCTAATTATTTTAATTGAATATTATATGTATTTCCAAGCCCTTTTTGAGATAACTAAATAAATCTAAAGCTAGCTTTGGGATTATTTAGTAAATGATTAAATTCTAAATATGGAATATTAATTACAGTTGTTCTAAATATAGAATATTAATTACAGTTCAGTGAGAAAAAACTGCAAGTATTACTATATTTGTGTTCAGAAAGAGTAAGGAAAATATATTTCTTTATTCTTATAAGCTGTATTTTTTGTCACATGCGCCAATAATAAAACTTTTATATTTTCAAGTTCTGTATGAAGATAAGTATAAATAGGGGCAGGGATATGTAGACATTTTGTTTCTTTTTAAGTCAAATCGTTTTACAAATACTTTTTAGAACGTTTGTTAAGTTGTTTCAGAAAAATAAGAGGGACAATTGTTCATTAATAGGAACAATATTGACAATGGAATCTATGGCTTTATTCGATTCCGAATGTATTGTCAAAGTCTAAACTAATATACAGTGAAATACATTTAATGCGAAAACGCTTAAGACAAAATATTGGTTTACACGAAATAATAAATACAGTGGTCTTAACAAGCTACCATATGTTTTCGTGCATTTACCCCCTCTTAACACGAAACGAAAATCCCTTAACACGAAAAGATTTCCCTTCTGAGAATGAACAAAATACTAAAAACACCAGCCGGGTCGGATTGTCATCGGATGAATTCGTTGTAGTAGACGATGCCAATGTGTATTCAGTCCCAATTATGGCAAAGACATTTTGGAGATTGCTCCAAGCTCAAAAAATATCATTAAAGCAGATTCTGACGACGAAAATGAAATAAATATGCAGCTCCTGTTCTCATGTCATTCGAAATGAGGAACATCATGAAAAGTAAGCGTAGTTATTTAGACACACATTCCAATGGTGATATGAATAACAAAATGGACTACATCCAACAATTTGCTTACAATTTGACGCTAAAAAGGAAGACGCAAAGAAACGCGTACCAGACTATTTTCCCAAAACTCAATGAATGATTTGTTTTTCAAAAAACTAAAATTTTGTATTAAATTTTTTAAAATTTATTGTAAATGTTTTTGTTTCATTGACTTTTATTAAATACATGCGTATACACATATCTATGTAAATAAAAAAAAACTTTAATAAACTTAATTTTGTGGATATGTTTTTTTCAATATCCTTTAACACGAAAAAATATTTCAGTCCCTTCAGTTTCGTCTCAAATTATTTTCAATTCATTAATAATGAAAGGAATTAATTCGTAGTATAAAATTTTCAGTTCCTCTTTTAGAAGTACTTGAAATCCTTTCTTTTTGAGACATTTGCGGACTCTTAGAAGATCTAGCCTTAATAATTCTTGTTAGAATGGATAAGATAAACATATATGGGTCTCCAAGTAAGTGTGTCTATCATTCATTTGTTGGTGTAAAACACACTTGAGGACTCCTTAGAAGATATCATTCTGATAATCCTGGCTACATTGCGAAAGATGAATTTGACACATTAGGGCCCTTTGAATAGGTGCATTTATTCTTGTAAGAGGCGCCTGCAGACTCTTTGGAGGATCTCTTTACGGCAATAATTTTGAAATGAATGAGATAAACACGACACTATATATATACAGAAATTTAACCCAGGTGAATCAATCGTTCATTCATTGTCGTACAAGATATCTGCGTATTCCTCAGAATATCTTGTATGATAATCATTGTTGCAGAAGATAAGATAAATATAAACCCAGGAGTCTTTATAAATAGTTGCACCAATTCTTTGAGCCAAATTGCACAATGACGCCCTGGGAAGTCACTTAAAGCAGCGATCACTTCATTTTGTTGATATTGCTTTACGCTTACAGTTTGTTCTTGATTTTTAATGATATGGACAAATAAGTAGAGAGGTAAATACATGACAATATAGCTATAGTGGTCCACCACATAGTGATAAATCATATTAGTGGTCTTACATTTAGTATTCAATCATATTAGTGGTCTTACATTTAGTATTCAATCATATTAGTGGTCTTACATTTAGTGGTCAATCATATTAGTGGTCTTACATTTAGTGGTCAGTCATACTAGTGGTCCAACATATAGTGATCCCCCATATAGTAGTCTGCCAAATATAAATTTATATATTTATTGGGCCACGAAGTTCTAAAGATTGAAAACCATTGATTTAGAGCATCTCCTTTTAAGTCTTCGTAGATTGGATCTAATGATAAAACTATTCATTTCACTTTAAATAATTTATTTACTATCAAAAGTTTACATTGGCAGCCCATCTTCACGCTTTTATAAAATTCTGAGTGAATGAATAGATGCTCTAATTTCCATCGTAAAGTTTGCTTAACTTAATAAGTGCACTCTAATATCCCTTTTTATTGTTTTAAAATAATTTGGTAGATATCCAAAATAGCTTCAAACACGAATCTAAACACAATTCTTCGTGATATTTTAAAAAGTTTAGAAAATATTAAAAGAAAACTTACGCTCCAAAATCGCACATTATTTATACTAATCAATAAATTTTGATTATTGATTAATTTATAACGCGGCGTTAAAAATATTATGAAAGGTTTGAGCGAATATAAGAGCCTCTAGATATTATATTCGTATACATCTGGATCTAACGATCTGATTTGAATGAAATTTCGATACGTTTGTGTTTTATGTCCTATATCTTAGAGTCAATGCAAAAATCAAATTCCATTAGTCTTTTCATCTTTTCAGAAGTTTAATTAATTAATTCCTTTGCACTTCTAAACATTAAGAAATAAACCAATTATATCCAGCTGCATCGAGAATAATGAAAGTATATAAGAGTGGAGGCAATACCACAAAACTGCTAGGCGCACATTGTACGAGTTTAACACCATGCGGACTCATATAATACACTGCATCAGATTTAAGGTATCCGAATACGTTCGGAACCGTGATTTTGCAAAAGTGAATAAATGGATAATTTTCATGATATTTAGTGTCACTTAGATTAGAATACAAGTATACAATTGTTTTAAAGGACATTTTGACAAAAAAAAATTATTTAAATACAATATTTTGGCAAAAAATTAGCTTAGAATAATTTTTTTTTCGAAATGTTCTCCTTTTGTGAAAAATGCTTCTATTATAATAATATTTTGCCTGTATATAGCACAGACCTCTCTACAGAGACTCAACTAAAATTTATTTTTGAAATATATAACTTAGTAGTGGGTTTATCCATGTCTTACGGCAACAAAGGTGAGTAATTTTAAGAAAAAAAACGCCGATAATTATTTAAAATGGTTGTAACTATGAAAATAATGTGAATTTTTCAAAACTCATAGTTGAACCTCTGTACAGAGGTCTGAGCTATATGCAGGTAAAATATTATTATAATTAGAAGCATTTTTCACAAAAGAAGGACATTTTGAAAAAAGATTATTCTAAGTTAGTTTTTTGCCAAAATATTGTATTTAAATAATTTTTTTTGTCAAAATGTCCTTAAAGCAATTTTATACATGTATTCTAATCTAAGTGACACTAAATATTATGAAAATTATCTATTTATACGCTTTTTTAAATTCACGGTTCCGAACGTAGTCGGATACCTTAAAATAGGCATCCAAATTTGAGAAAACGCATCCATGCACCCTTTCTGTGACATTAGCGTTCAAATTAGCGAACGCATTCAGTTTGTTACTATCAAATGTATGAAATAGGCAATGAAGTAATTTTAAGATAAACAATGTTATTTATATTGATAAGAAATTCGACATTATTACTAAAAACTTTTACTTTTCACGTAGAATACAAACAATCCAGGCAAATGATATAAGAACTAGAAACTGTCATACATTCCCCTCCTTAAATCTATACTAGCCGTTATTCACACGCTTTGCAAGGTATTTTAATGCTGTATGAATATATACTGTTTATATATGTATAAATTACGCTCCTTAAGCCACCGCAACGATCCGCTGGGGTCGATTATTGTAAAATCCGCTCTTAACGGATCTCTACTTTATGAAAGGGATATGCTTAGCAATTTTGAAGTCTGTAAATCTAACAATTCCTGAGATATCGGGATGAGTGAGTGAGTGAATGAATAAATAAGTGAGTCGCTATTCTCCATTATATATATATATATATAGGTTGAAAAAGAATGTAGTAAACATTGACAAAGCTGCATAGATCTATAGGGTGAAATAAAAAAACTAATTAATTTCTTGATCAGGGATGGCGAACCATTGGCACTAGTGCCATTGATGGCACGCGGCACAATATTTTGGGCACGCCACAGATCAAAACGATCATCCGCGAATGATTCTTCAAACAAGGAATTTTCAGTGAGATTTTCTCAGTTCTGAGATTTATCAGAAACACTCAAGTTTACTATGTCCCCTGATGTGACATGGTTCGATAAACTAAACTTGCCCCAATTCGAATGGTTGGAAATTGAAGAATTTGAAATGCAACTTATTGATTTCTAATCTAGTTCAATATGGATTTGAAAATTTACTGAAACAAGGAAAAAGTTAGAATTGATTGGAACAGAAAGATTAACAAGCAATATAAGTAAAAATGCCTGTATCGAAATTTTAGAAACAATAAATTCGATTCCAGACACGCTTAATTGTTTGAAAAAGCAGGCTCATGCTATATTAACCATATTTTCATCGACCCATGCCTACGAGTCATTATTTTTAGATGAATAACATTAAAGATTCGCTTAGAAACCATTTAGCAGATGACTTCAATTCAGCATGCATTCTGTTAAAAGTAACACATCTTATCCAATCCTAATATAATTTATTTGTCATCTAATCTGAAATAGCAGAAATCACACTAATGTTACTTTATATAATTTGAATTACACGTTTAATAAAACATTTACTACTATAAAATACAAAATGTATTTTTCTGAAGTAAATAAAGAGTTTTGAGTTGTTAGTATTTAGTTTTATTATTTTCCCAATAATCACAAATCAAAGTTTTTTGACGGCACGTCTATACCTCATTAAGCAATTCTTTAGAAAAAATGGCACGTTGATCCATAAAGGTTCACCACCCCTGTTCTAGATCAAAATGTATATTTTATGAAGAAATTAAAGTAAAATATTCAATAGCTCATGAATCAGAACACAAATTGTATGTGTAACCAAGCCTCTGTTACATAAACAGAGCAATGAAATTGCTAATCTCAGAAAAGCGATTCCTAAATTTTAACATTACTGCACAAAAAAATATATATAATGAATATATTTCTGTCGTAAAATTAAGTTTATTTAATTTTTTATAACTGATAAATCTACAATAATTATAATGTAAAGGCTACGCAAACAAATTACGATGAAAAGAGATTAATAAACAGATGAATTTAGTATTTCAAAAAGAAAATATGTAACAGTGAAATAATTTATGCATTTCTTTGAAATTAACCGTGCCTAAGTGCATTTCGTTAGAAATTGCACGCAAATTTGTGGAGTTGTTACTTTTACATTTTTATACTCTTCACAAAATTATCTACCTTTTCCTCACGATTGTGTGTGTGTGTGTTATTTTTCATTCGGTTAGTTAAAAGTTGGCTTACATTAATAACCGAAAAATAATATAACCATAAAAGATTAGAAAAATTTATTTAATTTGAAAACATTTCTTTTATTTTGATTTGAGAATTAAAACATATTAGTAACTATTCTACATGGAATGGAATATAAATTTTGTTTTTTTATAACCAATTTCGGTACTTACGTATTAGCGACATCACAGCAAAATTTGTTCCACGCGAATAGCACCATGATAACAAAACAACTAATAGACTTTTACGTGTTTTGTTTGAAAAACAAGTAATATAAAAAAAATTTAAGTCAATTCCTTATGAGATCAACAAAGAAAAATTTTATTTTAGCTACTTTTTATTAAATAGTTACAATTAATATAAATATGTATATACATGACAGAATCACAACATTAAGTGGTAATTAATTTTTATTAACCCACGATCACTCGCACGAGGTGTTCTGTACACCCCAGCAACAAGAAAATCCTCCCAGAATTCTAAAAAGAATGCGCAGAACCACGATGTTTTTTGTAGCTGCACGTTTTAGGTCATTGAACCTTCACGCCTGATTCAATCCCTCTTTCTCGAACGATTGGAATGTAATGACCTTCAAAATTTATCTGGGGGACTGAGAACTCCCGCGAGAAGTTGAGCATTTGTATACAGTCTGCTCTGAATGTTTAGAAGATGATTAAAATATTATTTTTCTATATACTTTCTACTATCATTATCCCATTAATTATAAAGAATATTTATTACTGGTATATACGTTTTATATACTGGTTTATGAAAAAATACAAAATTATGTGTTTTAAAATGAAAATTTTGTATGTTTAGTTTAAATTAAGGTTAGTCTCATTTGTATGGAATAAATTTAATAATTTTATTTGTATAATACAAAAAACATCTTGTACTTTATAATTATGTATCATAATGACTTAATTTTGCTTTCATAATTAAATACTCGTGTTAAAAGTTTGGGGTGTTCTCTACACCCCGCGAGTAACGACGGTAGGAAAAACAGGTGCGAGTGACCGCGGGTTAATTATCATTAAAGTATCGTATTGTTATCCAAAACATTTTTGTACATAAAATTTCAGTTCAACTGAATGCTTTAACACGTGAGGAAAAAACCTTTTCAAGTTTTGACACAAGTCGCCAAAAATGATGCCAGCATGGCTGTATTTGTAATTCTTTAAATAATTAGTTTTAATCAATTAATTTTTATTAATTATAATTAAATCACACACTGTATTGTTATCCAAAACAATCATGTATATAAAATTTCAGCTCAATTGAGAGCTTTAAAATGAATTTTATTAACGATTGAAAATTCCACCAAGATAAATAAATAAATAGGGTCAGATGGGGGAAAGTGGGGGTACATTGAAAACCCCTGTTTTCTCTTTTTAAATAAAGATATTTAGTTATTTCTTTTTTAGAGACATATACTGAGATTATAGTAAATATATTCATTTTAGTTTCTGAAGAGTTTTCAACAAATTTAATGTTTATTAAATTCCTTGATATGCTGTTTGCAAATGGTTTATTAGCTTAAGCTTCTGATGAACTTTCTTCTAAAATCAATATTAACTGGCAAAAGCTATTTTTAGTTGCTACTTGTAGGGCAATATCTAAGTAACACATCCACATAAAAAGTTAAGAACAAATTTTATAATTCTATTTATCATGAGTTGTTTTTTAAAGTGGGTTAATTTGGGGGTATGGTTAGGCTTAGCTAAGTATTCTATGATAGTGACATTTTTTACCTTTACGTTAACTTAAGTAAATGTCTAATACTCTATATTTTATATATATAATAAAAATACTAAAACAACTAATTTACTTAGTATTTATTCACTAGGTAGTAATTTTAGTACTGAAAAACATTTTGCAACCATTAGATGTTGGAGTGTTTTCTCCTATGAAAAAAGCTTGAAAGGAGATTTTGAAACATTGCCTTAGATAAAGCAGATTACAAAATGTTTCTACATCATCATTTCCATATCTCTTGAAAAAGTTGTTTGAAAGAATGAAGCCGGAAAATGCAGTGAATGGATTTAAAGGATCAGGACTTTATCCTCTGAACAGAAAAGCCATCTAACACCGTATTCTCATTACAGATAAGGGAAACAACCAAGATCTCTCTCACATAGTACAAAAAGAGATTCTTCCACAACCATTGTATCTTCTGAAGCTCTGTGCCGCTCAACTCACCTTTAAAAGATAAAGAAACCAATAATACAAATTCTCTCTCCCATCCCATCTGTAAAAATAATTTTAGCCATTGAGAATTCAAAGAGAAAGCGAAAAAGAGAACAGATCAAGACTGGTGAGGTTTGAAACAACGAAAATGTTTTGGAAAGGTTGTCTGTTGAAGAAAGTGACCGTAAAAACAAATTCCATTAAGTAAATATAAAGAAGGATGTAAAAGATACAGAAAGTTTAAAGTAAAGCAAGGATCATGGGTAGAAAGGTTGAGTACTGGTCAATAAGTCAATCATCTAAATACATTGGACAAGTGATAGAAACTAATGAGTTCTATCACAGAAAATATCTGACCAAGTTACCATTGGAGAACTATTACACTTTTCCTGCTATTGATGATGAAGTTTGTGTAGAGTTCAATGATATATGCTGCGTTCTACGTGAACCTAAATTTGATAGCCGTGGTCATTGTTTCTTTAGTTAAATAATTCGTAAAAAAATTTTTTTTTTGCCTTTTTGTACCATTAAATATAATAAAGGCACATTTATTTCAGCGTATTTTTGTTTCAAAAAGAATATCTACATATTTTTACTTAAATATACACCAATTTTAGAACTACCACCCTTTCTCCCACCATGGGGTAAACTGGGGGGTATCAAAACATACTCTTTCAAATGTATCACTGTGAGAAAACAATCTAGAGAAATTGAATGGCTATGTTTCATGTTTAATCTACATGAATCCGATGTATATAAAATGCTTCAAAATTTTCATTAAAATTAATTTAATAGTTTGATTTTAGGGCCTTCTCTAAGAAAAATCTAGATTTTATCCCCACTTTTCCCCACCTGACCCTATATAGAGAGTGTGAGCTAATAGTAGGAATTGAAAAAGAAAAAAATCAGGTAAATTTCGACGGGAAATGGCGAGATTCACGTGGCGCAAATTTGTGTGACTGCGGTAACGGTATCATAGATTACATAAAAGGTTACTATAAAATAATACAAGTTTTATTAAGACAAATTAAAAAGTAAATTTTAATATAAGTAAATTAAATCTAAAGAAAAGAATAAGTGTTTGGGAAAAAG
>BMAV01002676.1:83851-102847 GCA_019973955.1 Trichonephila inaurata madagascariensis
GACTCAATGTGCTGTGCTATGGTTCGTGATGTGACTGAGAGATCCACACAATTGCGCACAATTTGCCTGTCCTCACGTGAAGTGGTGCACTGAGGTGAATGCGATCGACCACGTCGGTCCATCGTACCCTCCTGTATCCAACGGTCCCATATCTGCATTACAGTTGTTTGGTTTCGTCCAAAACGACTACCTATTTCCCTGAAAGATAATCCACAGTCTCGGTAGGCCACTATCCTTCCTTTGTCGAACGCAGATACTTGATCAAAAGCTGATCGCTGTTTTCTACGAGACATAACTGATCGTTTTTTTAAAAAAACCACAAGAAAAACACAATTGCCGAACTTGAAATCGTCAAAATCTGCAAGCTTTAAATAGCACTTTGAGGTGGCGCCACAGGCGCTCGTGATGTTTGTCTGCGCTGAAATTCTAATTATTTACATATCTCACCTCCGCTAATGCATGTTGTAAATTTCATGTTATTTGCATGCTTTATTCAGGGTGCTGCATCTACGGTGGCCAGCAGTGTATTATTTTACACATTAAACCTACGATATTTACAATAATAACTTTAAGATCTTAACTATTAAATGCATTAAATTGAATAAAAATATTTTTAAACTTTAAAAAAAATATTCCTATTCGATACATGATCAATGCCAAAAATATTTTAAAAATAGATTTATTTTCCTTCCTGTGTCTGAAAACACAAAAATAGGTAAATGAAGTCTTAAAAAGTTTTGTAAAGCTAATTGTGTGAATCATTTTAATTGAAATTCCATTGTTATTTTCCTAAATGTATTAAACATTTTACTAGCAATTAAGGTTACTGCAAAAAGGACTTTTGAATAAGATGTGCTATTTCTATTCGAAATGCTTTGGTTTCGTTATTGTTATTATGAAGCACACAAGTGGTTATAAGATACCGAAATCTCAAATATTCTTCGAGTAAAGATTTTTTAATACTTACACTCGAATGCTTATAAGTTTACAAAACGTCACTTTTTGTTCTCAAAATTGAATGTTTGATATAATTGTATAGGATTAGAACTTAATTTGAAGTAGAACGTATAACTGAAAGGAAATTGGCCAAGTGTTTCGTATTCGAGTTTTAAAGACTGATTTTTTTCTCATATATTTTCCTCATTTCCGATGTGACAAAAGAGAGAGTAATAGATAAGTTTTTAGTTCTGCATTACGTAAGCGGAAATGAGTAATGTTTAATTGAGTAACTTGATAGCAACAAAATGTAACGTACAAAAAATTTCAGTATACTTACAACTAGTTTACAAGAAAAGGGCTCAAGAGAAAGAAGCAATAAAATGATGAATTATTCGNNNNTTCAAGAAATAGTTAGGTTTACCATATCTAGTGTATCAAAGTAGGGTTACCAAGATGGCACAATTTTCGCCAACCCAAAATAATTCACGCCAAGGGTGTGGGCTCTCCTAGGACTGAACCGAAACATTTTTTCCATATAGGTAGGTTTTCGATTAAAAATAATTTTTTTCTCCATGTAACAGCGATCCACTTTAATGTCTACATACAACCTCTGGCAATGAAATTCGGCGAATGACGTCAGAAAGGCCGATCTGGCAACATTTGCGAAACAAAACGCTGTACATGCGTAGTGGCAGGTGTTGACCATCTGCCTCCATCGTTGGCTCAAATGAGCGTCGTTTGTGTTCCGTGTTTCACAAAGTGCTTTTTTAGTGCGTTGGTACTTAATTGAGAACAAGTAAATTAATGAACAAAAGATAAATTTTTAAAGTTTTGTTTTAAGCTTGGCAAGACACAGAAACTTATTCGATGCTTGTACATGTTTATGAAGATCAAGCACTGTCCATGAAGTGTGTGCACGAGTTGTCCGCCCATTTTCGAGAAGGCCAGGAAGTGTTTCTGAAAATTCCCATAGCGAAAGGCCGATGACCTCCGTCAGTGACGAAAACATTGAGAAAGTGAGTAAATTAATCACGAAAGACCGTCGATTAACTGTGCTCATGATAGCTGGACGATGAATGCTGCAAGATATATTGAAATTTTCACCCGTTTCAAGAAACATCCACGCGGGGTATAACCCTGGTACGCACAACAAGGTTCACTACAATACTCGTCCTCACATAGCCAATATCATCAAACAGTTCCTGGCAAATAAGGGAGTGATACAAATTGGAACATCCACCATTCTCGCCAGATCTCAATTCTTCAGACTTCTTCCTATTGTCACAATTCAAACTCGCATTGATAAGAAAGAGATTTGACGATATTTCTGGCATACAACGAAACGTGGTAATACACTATATAAAATAGTTTATGATAATAATTTTCAATGTTAAATAAAATAATATTTTCGACAAAGACAATAAAATATGTTTTGAATAATTAATTACAATGTTACATTTAATGCGAAATTTGAATTTGATGATTTTCGATAATTGCATTTATATTTGTTCGTAAAAAGTATAATGTAACTTTCATTTAATCAGCTACATTTAAACGTCACTGTCAGTTTTTCATTCTTATATTTATCAATACCAAAAATCCGAATTCACGCAAATAAGATGTAGAAAACCGCAACAATATTTTAAAGATTTTTTTGCCTAATATGAGGTAATCGCCTGTAGTTTTAATCCAAAATGAACTAATTGACTCTTCCGAACGTTGTGAAATTAAATCTCGACTATTATACAGAGAGAAATTGATTTGTTTTTCCTTTTCATTCAAAGTAAATTCATATACAGATGTATCCGTTATCCCTAAAGGATTACGAACTCAATCAAATTTATTTTATATCCTCCTATCTACGAAAAAATAAGTTAAATATACCACGAATAGCCTTAATTTATTGTTATCGTGTATGACTAAGTGCAGAGGTTGTAATAATAAAATATAAGGATATAGTCAAATATTGCCAAAGGCGCGAATCGCTGCTGTGGCAACATCCATGGCACGATACGAGTATAGAATGTCCATATACTGCAGTCATTGTCTATTTTAAAAAGCGCACTAACAATGGAAGGGCAGCTAAAAAGGTGCTTGGGATCCAGTTGCGTGCCTAAGCAGTGACTACATTCTACATATGATCTGGAACCATCGGGAAGAATCTTCATGACCTTAAAATACTTTGTCCTTAGTCTAGCTATTGTTGTCGTAATTTCTCGGCTATAATTTAATTCTGGCAGCGATAATTCTTTTCTTGGGTTTTTTAGAGCAGAGCTTTTGTTTTGCTACTGCGTTGGCATCAAAGACCGTAGTAGATGAAGTTACAGGCTCAAGTGTTCTGGCTTCATCGGCAAGGGAATCGGCCATCTCGTTTCCTTCGATGTTAAGGTATCCGACTACGTTCGGAACCATGATTTTAAAAAAAGCACATAAATGGATAATTTTCATGATATTTAGTGTCACTTAGATTAGAATACATGGATAAAATTGTTTTAAGGACATTATGACAAAAAAAATTTATTTAAATACAATATTTTGGCAAAAAATAAATTTAGAATAACCTTTTTTCCAAATGTTCTCCTTTTGTAAAAAATGCATCTATTATATAATAATATTTTGCCTGTATATAGTTCAGACCTGTGTACAGACGCTCAACTATGATTTTTGAAAAATTCAAATTATTTTCAGAGTTACAACCATTTGAAATAATTATCGGCGTATTTTCTTAAAATTTCTCCCCTCTGTTGTCGTAAAACATGGATAAACCGACTTCTGAGTCATGCATTTCAAAAATTCTAGTTGAGCCTCTGTATAGAGGTTTGAGCTGAATACAGGCAAAATATTATTATAATAGAAGCATTTTTCACAAAAGGAGAATATTTTGAAAATGGGACATTTTATGTTCATTTTTGTCAAAATAGTGTACTTAAATAATTTTTTATTTTAATACTATTCTTAAAACAATTTTATATACATTTTCTAATATAAGTGACACTAAATATCTTAAACATTATCCATTTACACGCTTTTGCAAAATCACGGTTCCGAACGCAGTCGGATATCTTAACATGGGCAGAGATTCACTGCCCCAAGAGCAGATCTACCATCCCAGAGCATAATGATGCCTTATATCCTTAATTTATTTCTATAAAACGGCCGAATGGTTCGGTTCCGGATTTTATTTTTTCTCAGAATATTATTAATAATTTTAAAAAAAATTATACGCGAAATTCAAGAATTTGGCGGCGCACAAAGTACCATGGTACAGTGGTTGAGAATCGCTGCTCTACAGCAACAAGAGGGCTATTACGATGGACTTTAAAATCTTGAATTATGGTCAAGTGATGAGAACGACACCCAAACTAGTACCTTTTCTCCTAACTTGCACACCATACCAACGAAAAAAAAAGGACTTAGTTTTAGTCCAACTTTTACTTCTTTCATTTACTATTTTATGTATTAGGAACATATTTTTTCTGTTACGCAACAATAATAAGATTATTCAATATTTAATAGTTTTGATTTCATCATTTATTGGTTAACTTAGAATTTTGATTTTATTCGTTTCCCTTCTTTCAAAGATTATAATTTTTAATTAAAAAAACACTTTTAAGATTTTATATTAGCAACAAACACCATGCGACGGGTCCTATCCATGCCTGTGACTAATCCTCTGGGGAAAAATTAATGTCAACTGTTGTTCATTTGAGTGCTATTTAAACTCTAACGAATTGAGTGTAGGTGCTGGTCGTTAGGCTGCTATAGAAGTTAGCTAATCCAAGTTAATATCTCAAGTACTCAAAGATGAGAACTTTCATTCCGATTTATCAAGTAAATACCAGTAAAGCCTGAATAGTGCGGATCGGTAGCAAGATTTGTCTTAGAAATTCAGGATAGCGATTAAGTTAACCATTCCCTCAGTTTATGGCATTTCTTGAAAGTAAATTGAAAAATTAATAAATATATTGTGTGTGTGATTATAATGAATGATTATTAGGCGTCGGTTACTTCATCAGCGACCGCAGGTTTTCGATAATCTTCACTCATCACAACGGCAATGAAACAAGCAATATATAGGGAATCAAATAATGAATGCGTTTTATTAAGTATAAAATTAAAATATAAATTATTTTCTATACAGGATAATGAAATAATAATTTTGAGCGGGTGAAATTTGACCTGGTATAAATTTCTTATTTGAGTTTTCTATTGATTTTAACAATGATCCGTTGAAACGGATTTAAGGGGAGTCGGAAACTTCTATACTGACAATGTTAAATTGGCTCTGCTCTTTTGTTTCTATTCTCAAAACCTGTTGTATGTACATGATTGAAATTCTTCATACATCTAAAGTACACCTTTATCATTATACTGAAATGAGGTTTCAGCTAATTTTGAATTTTTTAATAATTTATAAAATATTTTATCAAGCATAGTGAAATCTGACCCATTTTTCACATTAAAAAAATTGTAAAAAGTAAATTTTTTAGTTTTTTTACAAAAAGCTCATTTCAGTATATATTAGCCATCATTATAAATATATCATAAAACATTTACATACCTGTGAACAGTAGTTTCTCAGAAAAGGTACATCGAACATCAAAATTTACATTTTGAAATAAATTGATTTTAATGCATACAGTGAGACTTCTAATTGGCTAGGAAATAAGAAAATAAAAGGCTCAATTTACAATAAAAGTTTGGTTGGTATCAGACGTTCAACTTTTAAGCAAAAATGGAGTACTTTGTTTACATTTTTCGCCATTCAACTGGGCGTGGCCTAGTCTTAACGATTATTTAAAAATAGGTTTTAAGGTTTTCTAATTATCCTAGAGGTTAAAGAGTAAGGTATTTATAGAAAGGTTAAAATCTATACAACTTAAAAATGTAAAAATCTCAAATTGTCAAAAAAAATAAGATTTTAGCTTTCCAGCACGCCTTAATAATTTTGAACATAGTGATTAAATGACATAAAAGATCCTGGAGTTGAAATTTTACTCTCAAATCCATTATTTTGTCACGTAAGAACTTTGGTGGTTGGCGTCAATATTCCACGCAAAGATCTTCGATAATATCAATTCACAATATAAATACCGCGAACTTACTCGACAGGTGAGACTGAGTGATAACGGCGTAAGTTGGGGTATGATTTCAAATATATATACATAAAAATTATTTTTAGTTAGAGCCGGAGACGAAAGAAATAATCATTTAGAGGTAAAAAGTGAAATAAAATCTTAGATAACACAAATACAAAATCGCAAACCGAAGTTATTTTGCTATGGAAAGTTTTCTAAAATCTTACAAAATAGTCTACCGGCTCAAAGACGTTTTTTCTCCTTCAAAATTTCCTCGTAACATACTAATTAGAGGTTTTGTTTAAAAGAATAACTCTTCGTTAAAATCTATATTTTACAAAATTTTGTGACGGGCTCACGCGTCTTTTCATTAACATGTCCTTTGGGGCCAGAATTAGTGGCAACTCTTTTCCAACCAAACCCAAGAAGTGAAGCATGAAGGAAAGATGCAAATTAGGAAGCTTTTAAATATCAGAAGTTAGAGTAAGCGAGGTGGCAATTTGGGGAATGTTATGATAGACCGCGATTCAAGTGTGAAGAGTTTGTGAAAGGTTAAGTGACAGCCAACAGAAGTTTCCCGTGACAGAGAGCCCTTAAGTCAAGGTGCATACCATTGCTCTCCTGTGAACCGGAACTTCAACTAGGATCAGATTGATCGCTACTTCATTCGACATTAAGGTAAGAGTGACTATTTGATATTCGAATCGGTGATAGCATTGTAATTGAGCTTAGGCGGGTTTGTTATTGATAGTGGTCCGGGTTACGTTATTTCGGTATTATATATATTGTGTGTTTATCCACCGTAGATTCTCTTACATATATTATTATTATCTAATCTGTTAGAGGTTTAAGTTTAAGGTCTTAAAAAAGTCATATTAAGATCATGGAAACTTCTAGTTCTTCATTTATTCCTACACCTCTAGCTCACGCTGATAATCAAAGAGAAGGGCACCCAAGGGGGGGGGCATTCTTACAATTTGTAACCCTTTTTCAAGGCCTTCTGTAAAATTCCCAACCATCATTCAATTTTTTGATTGAGCTTTGTTTTGAGACTCAAGTTTTTAATGCCTTGCTCGTACATTTCTATGGACTTATCAATTGTCAGCTCCTGATTATGAGAATCTAGCAGCTCTTCAACGTCCTCACTATCCACATCTAAATTTATTTGCTTTGCATGATCGACAACTTCTTCAATCATATTACGAATTTCAACAGTAGTTAAATAAGAAGTGGAGAGGAAGTAATTGAGTTGTGTAGCGCTCAAACAAAAGACGAATGGATGAAATTTGAAAATCACGTAACTCCGGGTTCACGTAAGTCGAGGTATTACTGTATTATCACTTGGATTTTGTATTCCAATTTTCTGCATTACGTAAGACATTGTGGAATTTATTTTCTCATTAAACGTAAATAGCATTTAGGTACTTGCATACTATAACCAGTTTCGCCGAATTGGAATATGGCGCCAACTGAAAAGACGTCACCAAATGTTATCTTCAATTATGAAAGACATTTAAGTTAGTGATTAATCTGACAGCTCCGCTAGTTTAGGTAGAATTTATATAGGGATTTCAAGTCATAATAAATGTTTTGGTTTTATAATTATGTTTCATCCTTTGGTGCGTTTTAACTTAGACGCGGGCGACAGAATATTTAAATATATTTCTGCGGGTACAAAACTGCGGGAGCAAAGACAATTGAACAAAATACATTCATCTTCCACATTCCAAATAATTTTAGTAAATAATGGTACAATGCAAACACAATGGCATAGAAGTTCTTTAATTATATGAGCATTATCTATTCAAAACGTTTGCAGATTATTTGAATGAATAGTGAATCTTGCCCTATATCAAGATTTAAAAAACTGCGTCATTATTTGACTTCTATTTAAAATTTGTTGATCCATCTCATAAAGATTTAGAGTCAAATTAAAAAAAGATATTAAATAAAAACTAGTAAAATAAAATGTTTTTTTCTCAAATTTTTATTCATTTTTAATATTTTAGTTCTTTTAAGGTATTGCTTCATATAAATGTTTGATTATTGTTTGGAATTTCCTGTTTGCAAAATGGGGGAAAAAACAATGAATATCTTATTTCCTCCACAGCATATTTACGAAAGAAATTCAATTTTTATATAGTTTTACGCATTTCTTTTGATTCTTTTTGCATAGCATTATTACATATATGCATTATTAATTCGGGATTTATTGTTGGAATGTATTAAGAATAAATGCATAAAAGTAAAAGAAATAAATGCTTTTAGTCTCTCGTAAAAAAAAAAAAAATACCAACTTTATTGAAATATGTACAAAGTTTTCTTGGCTTGTATTATTAAAACAAGAGAAATAAAAATATCGCAACAAAAACTAGAACACCGATTGTAATCTAAGGAAAAGAATGCAGAATTTTAAGACTTTTTTTTTTAAAAAAAGGGAGTATAATATTTTAAATCGGATTGAGCAGATTAAGTTTCATGTCATGTTTGAGTTTTAGAAATTTGTATGCACTTTGAATGTAGTCTAACCCTTTAACTGGTTTGCCGTATACCGTACGGGCTGCCAAAAGCTGGCCACAAATGGTTTATCCGTACGTTGTATGTGCATTGATATTTTCCTCTTGCTATCTTTGATAATTGCACATTGTTCTTATACTGAGATTATTAGTGCTAGTGTTTGTAAGAGATGCACAGTTTGTCCATGATACTGAAATACACTCACTTCCAAAAGTTAAGCACGAAGAGATGTAAAATGCAAAAAAATCAACAAATACTGCTTTGATTGACACAAAATTTGGCAGTAAAGTAGCATATACATTTATACATAAAACAAAATCAATAATTATATACAGAAATGAAAACAATATTATTTTTGTAAGTTATCAGATAATGCCATACTGGAGACTTAAACAGAATTATGTATACAGTGAAAATAAACAACATAAAATGAAAAAAGGGACATTAATAGGATATGTGATCCCCCCTCTTCTGTATGCAAAGCTTACACCTTCTGACCATGCCTTAGGTGGTCAACCACCGGCAGAATTAAGCAATCGCCATTCTTCTTGTAGAGCAGTTTCCAGCTCAATAAGAGTGACTGGAGGTGGGAAATGTGAAGATACATCACGGCCGAGAGCCTCCCAAAGATTTTCAATGGGATTAAGGTCGGGCAAATATGCTGGCCACGCCATACGTGCAATCCCTTCACTCTCCAGGTAGTCATCGACGACGTGCGTTATCGTCCATTAAAACAAAAAAGTAGGTCCAACTGCTGCAGAGTACAATCTCACAATGGCTTCTAGGACTTCATCTCGATACTGGACAGTCGTCACAGAACCCCGTAATGAAATCCCTGCCCAACCATAATGCTTCCGCCTCGGAATGTGTGATGCTCAGTTATGTTTTGGGGCTGATTGCGTGTTCCTTGTTTACGCCATATACTTATACGCTTGTCATCTGGCTCCAGATAAAATCTTGACTCATCAGTAAACATGACACTGCCCCAGTCAGACACAGTCCAATTGCCATGTTCCCTGGCACCACTTTAATCGTGCCTTCTTGATTGGACGGATAGAGGAACACAAATTCGAGGTACCCGGGCATACAATACATTCATATGTAATCTTCGGCGTACAGTAGCTGCAGATATAGCCTTACCAATGGACGCTGTAACCATAGATGTCACACGTGTGGAGGTCGCTCTGCGATTCCGCTTGGCTACAATAGCAAAATATCGATGTTCCGCGGGGGTTGTAACCCTTGGGTGACCGCCTACGGGCCTTCGGACAACTGTCTGTGTGGTTTGGAATTGTTTCCATAAACGTGAAATTACAGAATGATGAACGCCGAAGAAAAGAGCAACATCTGTGATCGACTGCCCTGCTTCAATGCGCCCCACAGGACGCCAGCGCTCAGAATCTTCCATTCATTTTCTGGAAGTCGTAGAAACACGTATGTCTTGAAAACAAATTGTACGAAAGTTTTAAACACCTTTTATCAGCACTTACAATCAACTTCTGTAACCCTTCATAAAGCTGGCTTCTTATAAAACTGCCCTTTTTGCATATTTCTTGACATGAAAGCACGATTGGCTGTTACCTAACATATTTGCATACTTCCATCTACCTGTGCAGCGAATTGCATCCCCTTTAATTCTGATTGGCCTCCGGAAATTAGCATTTTCTTCTCCATGCTTAACTTTTGGAAGTTGGGAAGTGGAAGTAATTTCTTATCTGGGATTTTCTTTGTGGTGAAGGTGGGAATTTTTCGTTGAAGGTAGGAATTTAGATTCTTGAAAATATTTGATATCGAACAGGGATCGACAGGGCAATTGTGCAATTTGTTGCTTGAGAAGAAATGAAAATGGAAAGATATTCAAAAAAGTCGATACAATCTCTGTCCTCATTGCAATGTATGACTTAGTATTGCACCACGCTTCAAATTGTGTATGCATATATATATATGCAAAGTGTAGGGGGTTTTGTGTTCCCCAATTATAAAATAAAAATAGAGAGAAACCGTTAAATTTGACAAAAATGTAGCCAAATGTTTTCATTTACGCATTCTGTTAAATATTATGCTTAGTTATATGCAATAAAAAAATGTGCATTTCTTAGATCATTTTGGACAAAAAAAATTGACCATTTAAGGGATTAAGTGTGATTACTATTATTCAAATACTAAGTGAATGTTTTGCAATGTTAATTATTTATTATTATACTAAATTATTTTTGAATATACTAAAAAGTTGCTTTTTATATTATACAATTTAACAAAATTATATAACTATACAAAATTATACAATACAAATTTACAGAAATTTACGATATATGATGATAAAAATCATACAAAGCACATTATTTACCTTTTTAAATGTATTTAATCCTAATTCTTTTTCTATCCATTCTCTAAAATTGAACCCCATTATTTGATTCTTATGATTTTTTGAAGTATTTTCTCACGTATATCATTATCTAGTAAGATGCATTATTATGTGAATTTTTAAAGTATTAATCAAATATATTTTATTAAGTTTATTTCATCTTGAAAATTGTTTTTTAATGCTAGATGGGTTTTAATCATTCATTACCTAAATATTTATCAATTTGTTTCATTTGATTACATTAACCGTAAATTCGTAAATTAGATTTACTTACATTAATACAAAAAAAAAAAAAAAATACATTTAAACAGTTCGCTTAGTTTGATATCTAAATATAAATTTTTTGGTCAAATTTCGCTTAAAAATACTACATCATTTGATTTACTACAAGAAGTACTTCTTAACTTATTCAAAGTATATCTATCTGTACTAGAGTTTCCAATGCGGATGGCTAAACATGAAGGTACAAATGAAAGACAAAGGCTTAAAGAACTACACCATTGGCAACACTTTACTTAATTTACTGAACACTAATGCTTCCTTTCGGCTAATTGAGGATTCTTAACTTCTTCTTCGCATAGACAAACTTGTTTGCCGTGTCGCTTAAGAGATAACTGGAGATAATTTATGTTTGGCTGATAGTCATCGAAATGTCAGGGCTACGTTAGGGCGTTTTCTATTTGCCCCAAGTAATTACACTGGACTACATAGCCCCTGAAAGAAACTTGGGTGTTGACTCTACAGGAAAGAACTACACTGAAATTGTGCAAGAATTTTTCTTCTCTGTAAACATTTTCTTTCTTAATTTGACATTTTATCCGAATGAATACAGTGTTATATTCTCTTTGAGTTTCACGGTCTATCAGTTTCAATATTTATCTTAGTTATGGTTAGTATTTAAAGAGAAATATTTCTTTTATGTATACAATTATTTTGGCAATACACAAACATTGCAGCACTTTTGGAATAGTTAATGTCCTTAAAAAAAGGGGAAAGTATGTAACTAAGCGGTAATAATTCTAATAATTTTTACAGTTCTTAAGAAATACTTTAGCAGAAAACGCGAGATTATTATAATACTTGCAATATTAACTATTAGTTATTAGTTATTTTAACAAAGAGATTAAGTAATTTAAAAAAACTGGATATATTTATTTCGATTGAAAAATTAGATTGTAAGGTTATTTTAAATAAAGTTATTCTACCTCTGTGAACATATTTTTTTGTAAATATAAGGGTTGTCCGAAGGAAAAGTGGGCAAGTTAAATAAAAGGAATACCTTTATTGGTATTTAAAATAAATCGCATTGGGCGTTGTAACACACACACAGGTCCCATTGTAACGGGTCTATCAGCGATTCTTTCACTAATCCTCTTGGGTAAAATCAATCTTTAACTTTGAATTCAGTTGAAAACCTTTCTCGGTGAAGAAGACGAGATTTAGGCAAATAAGTACTTCTATATAAGCGTCGGCACACATTAGATGATAGTCGATGGTAGAAATCGAATTGTGAGTAAGATTACGAGACAGGATATCATACAGTTAAGCAAGTTATCTAAAGAGAATTCAAACGTAAGAGTCAAGTGCGTTCAGGATTTATATAAGTTCTTTTGTTTATATGATAGTGTTAATCTTATGCGATTGCTCTTCCAGGTTTAATATTTAGTGCATTTCCTCCCTTTAATTGTGTTGTGTGATTAAGTAAAAGTAATAATAAAACTGTGTTTAAAATACTATGGCTGATTTTTGCTCGAACCCCCAAACACTAACGTCCTGAGGGACATTACACTATGAGTTCAATAAAGCCTTTTTTTTTTTGTTTGATTCCATATTATATGTAATACATTGCATTAATTTTTATGCAACTATACTTTCGCCATCATTTAAGTGCAAAATGTTGTGTCCTAGTCCTGAATTTCATGTCTCTCAAAAAATTCTCTCGTAAAGTCATGACAAAAAAAAAACTCTTTGTTGCTTAAATTTTGCACATCAGTGTAGTATATCAAAGCATCTTAAAAATCATGTAAAACTTTTATTTAATTTTAACTAAATACATTTAATTTAACTTAAATTTATTTTTATTTAATTTAACTTTATTTTTCCAATTTAAGGTAGTATTGAACCAAAACTAAATTGAGTGTGTCCTGAAAATATTAAAACATGTAATTCCTTGCATGGCTCCTCTAATATACCCTTCCTTTTACCGGTTTCTAAAATGGTTCCATTGTAAAAAAGATAAGAGAGAAAAAATGAGAATATTTTGCAGAGGGGAAATTTTTTTTAATTAATTTTACGCATATTCACTTTTTTTTTCTGAAACAAGATTATCTAATTTTAGTTTTGAGTAATATTGAGAGTCATAATTTCTCTACTTTGTAAGAAAAACTTTTGAATTATTTAAAAATAAATACATTTTATTAATCACATATGAATGGCAAATCAAAATCATAGACATGGAAGATATTTCACACTATTTAAATAATTTTTAATTTAAAAGTTTGTATTTAAGATTTCATTAACGCGGATATACTATTTGGAACTCAAAAATTTATAATCTTCGGTGTCAACCATGAGTTTTGAATTATTTTTTCGAAATATAATTCTGAATGAATTTGGTTATATATAAATAAACTCTTTCCCTTTTAAATTACTTATTTACTGATTATTATAGTTAGAATTTTAATCATAATAAAAAAACTAATTAAAAATCTATCAGTATAATTAAAGCTTTGATTCAATACTCTTTGATCTCAGTATACTTGCATCTTATACATATTGCAATATTTACACTTAAAAATTCATTTTAGAGGTACAACCAAATATAAAACTTTGTAAGCAAATATAATTATGAAGCTATATTCGTTAATTTTACGATTCACACTTAAAATTTAGTTTAATGTTAAAATATAATCGTTACATACTTTTTAAAAAAAAGTTCTTAGTTCTCACATTAACGTATGAAGTGCAAATTTTCACAATATTAAAATAGATTCGTATAATTTTTACCTTAAAAGGTCATTTAATTTATGTAGAAATTGGAAAAAAATTCTGTGCTGACTAGAAAAATAATATTAGTATAACTATTTTTGTGGTATAAACTCAAAAAGAAAACTTACGAGCAACACGAGATAAAAGCAGATTAAAAAAATTCGAGCAAATATTTAAAAAAAAATGTTTTTAGATTTTGAAAATCCCTTCCAAAAATTATTAAAACGCAAAAGACATATAAGCTTTCGGAAAGCCTTAAAAGTTCTGTGAATCACAATTCAAACATAAATACTTCAAATTTATCAAAAGAATTTTAAAAATGCTATAAAGCAACAAGTTTTAAACCATCTTGAAACTATATGGTAATTTCTAAGATTTATTGGATATATTCCCTTTTTTGATAAAAGAAAAGAAACATTTATAATACTTTACATAAATCTTCCTAGAAACCATTATTGAAAAAAAAAGAATAAAAGTTAGGGAACCTAGTTTCTTTTAAAAATAAAACAAGTAAGTTTTAAAGTTTGATTTTGGGAAGAGGGCTAGAGAAAATTTAGAACAGAAGGCAAATATACGAAAAGTATAATTTTTCCAGTAGTTAGAAGCAATATTTGTAGGTTTATCATTTTGTTATATATCTAAGGGATCCTCGCGTAAATCTTATAACTACGGTCTGAGATCGAAGACGACACTTGGGCTGTCCCACTATTCACCTTATCCTGTACACTGGGGTATGGACTTCGGCAGACAGATTTAAAAAAACATTAAGACCTTCTATACAGGAAGTCTTTAACAAAATGAGGAATTAAGCATGGGACACCACTGCAGAATTGCTGACTACAGGTTGATCACGAATTCATAGGGTACAAACTTTAAAGTTTGGTACAAATTGTGACATCTCTCGCGTTCTTCCTCTAACATAACATCTATGTTCTTTGACGGCCACGATTAATGGCAAAACTTTTCCAACCCAAATCCAAGAAGTGAAACGAAGCATAGATGCAAATAAGTTAACCTTCAAAAGGATAGAAATTTTAGTGAGCAATATGGCAATTTAGAGAAAGTTGAGTGTAGAGAAGATAGAAGTGTTGATCGACGGCTTACTTAGAATCAAGACGCCACCCCGCCAACTATACTAAGGTACATAACATTGTACAACCTTAGGAGAAAGATTTGAAATAGCTTGGACGTTGAGTATTCAACCAAGGTAGGAAGATTATATTCTGAACGCTAGTATATTATTGAGATTGAGATTAGGCGCGGATATAATATACTTATATTGATAAGTGATCTAATTGCGCGATCTGAGTTAGTTAAGACTGCGTGTTTTGGTTTATTCTCACTTAATATAAGTTTGTTCGATATCTCTAAGTAATCTAATTTAAATTCTTAATAAAAGTCATATTAAGAATTCTAAAATGTCTCATCATTCCGAGAATCCCACACCTCTAACTTACGCTGAAACCCCACGACATGGCTATCGAACGATGGCTATATGTCGCAAGGTTATTGTGGGAATCTTTTATTGGATTGGAATATATAGGTGCAAGAGACGCGCAATGAGACACAAGCTCAGAAAATAAGAAATTAATGGAAAAACAATGTGCTAATTGTTATTACTAACCTCCCGTCTGGTCAGACGAAGTCAGACCAGATCAGTGGAACAATTGACTTAAATGAAGTCCGATGCTAGAAGTTGACTATCATGGATATCTTCGCAGTCCAGTCCAAGGCATTCCAACATGTGCTGAGGTGGTGCGCAGGCATTTAGAACAAATAGGAAACCTCTTATTGCCTCCAGATAAAGTGAGACTTTTTAAATGCCTATTGGCAAGTCAGGATAGACAAGTGTTGGACAGTCTGTCACAAGAAAGAGATAAAGAAAGCCCTGGTCTTTTGCCTTTATATTATTTATGAATTGGAGATTTTAACTTTTTTTCCTTATTCGGGGCCTTTTACCTTGAAAATAATTCTAAATATGTGAGATCTGAAATGGAAGGGACATGATGGTCTCTAGTCCCTCCTTTACAAGAGTGTCAGCCTATTCATTTCCGTAGATATTGACATAAGACGGGATCAATTGAAAACTTACTTTGTGATAGTGGGAGATGAACTCAAAATCAGTTTACCAATCCTACTAAAAAGTTATCTCGTACGTGAGCCCAGTTTTTGAGGTGTTGAATCAATGTGTTTATTGTCAGTGCCATTACAGTATTTACAATAACAGTTTAAAATTGCACCATCAACAGTGATACATTCTTGAGAATGCTACTGGAACTATATTAGTTTCTACCACCAAAGATTAAAGGTATTTAATGAACATGTGCAGCAATTGCGGGTATTTTAGCAAAGAGATCCTCTCATTTGAGTCAACCACAGTCGAATTAACAAGACTGTATAGATATCCCCATAAAAAGTAATCGAGGTTCTATAAAAAGAAGGAAATTGAGGTGCTCAAGAATAAGAATTATTTTTGTAGTTAATATTATATAGACTTTCCAAAGATCGAACATCAAAAATAATTTTCTAAAATTTCCATTTCTTATAATGTGTTTCGAATTTCATTTTATTTGCTATCGGAAATTGAGTTTTGAAACATATTGGACGCAAAGGAGTTGTATTATGGATGAAATCATTTCAGTATAGTTTGAATAACATGTCTCTGTTTATGTGTTCCCAAAATTTGCAATGAACCGAGTTTCAAAATTACGAAGCTCTCTTCGCCAATAGTCTTCGTGTGGCCTTATAGTACAAAATTAATAGACACTCACTTATTCACCAATAATTTCACAGGATATATTTTAAAGTTTCTTTCGATTGATTGAATATTAACACATTACACTGTTCATCTATACGAGGGCTTTTGGCGACGGACCACGTACTTTTGAACCATGGCCAAGTGACGTGGACGACACCTGAGTTGGCACCCCTCCTAATTACTACACCACACCAACGGAAGGGCGTTTCAGCTCTCGACAGATTTAACGTACATCGCTGCCCTACACGGTGGGTCTTTAGTGGTACTGGGCTCGAACTCGTGACAAGGCAAGCCACGATCCGATACCTATACCACTCGGCTACCACGGCCACAAAGTTTCTTTCGAAGGAATAGTCAAGTATTTTTCTTGTAACTGCCTGCAGTATTAATAAAATGAGACAGAAAAAACACCCCCATCAAAGTTAAATATTTTCCTTTCCATTGTAGAATATTAAAATGTAAAAGGGACAGAATTTTTTTTTCTTTTTTCAGTTTTCTCAGAATTCTCCCCCACCCTCCCAATACACTCCCCTGGATATCAGTTGTCTTATGCCAATAAAACCGTAAGAAATTGTCTTCATGTATTATTGTTTTTGTATTTATTTTAAATACATGTCCCCCCCTGAGTATTTATATTTTCTTTCAGATTCAAATAGTTGTTTAAGCTCTGGGTTACAAATGATTTTTTTGTTCAACTCAAAATTAAAATATATGTTTTCGCTATCCACCATTACTAAGAAAACTATCATTAATATGTCAAGACTATCTTTCTTCCATGTCCTTGATGAAGATTTATGAATTCAGAGACTAGGGTACCGGTTCAGATATCGACTTCGTCATCTGCATGTGGCATACAATTACGAGGAGGGTAATTTGTATGAAGTGAACTCTCACTTAGGCAGAAATGGAATTGTCAACCGCAGAACATTCATTAAGCAAATATTTAAGAACGTTTTGCGCAGCAGAAATGTTATAGTGTTGATTAGGTAGTTTTAGTTGGGGTTATAACTCTGATTAAAAAAAATCTTTTATTACTACTTACTAATATCATTTGCATTCAGTTTTGAATTCTTAGTAATTAAAGTTTTGCAAGTTCAAAGTGTGTGATTTCTTCTTTCAAGTATATCAAAAGAGCATCTTTATGGCCACATTACGTGAATTAAAAAAACATACTGCATATAAATTTTTCAAAATAGGACATATTATAGTTTTAGTTTCCCTGAAAACAAATTTATGTTATTATTAAACCGTGCTAAATGCGCAATAATTTTAAATTTAATTACTGATTAATTAAGCTAATAAAAGAGTATCAAAATGGAAAATATCGTAAGGTAATTTTGAAGGGAAACAAACTTAACACTGGAAAAAATATTTTTTTGCTGGAACAAAATATCCGTTGAATTTTAATTTGCGATGTTGTTATGGAAAGAGAGAGCTTAGGGTACTTATATGTATTATCGCAATAATCACCAACGTTCAAGATAACTCGTCAAGTTGGGAACTCCAATTTCGCATATGTTGTATGTGCTGAATTGGCAACCATGGGCTTCGTTTCATATAATGTCGCCAATAGTTTTGGATAATACGTAAGTACCAAGTTAAGATTTTGTTTTTTTCTTTGCAGAGAAAGTGTTGTAGCTGAAAACATCGTTTGTAGGCCGAGAGAGAGAATTCTATTCACTAAAATGTTATTGAGCATCAGCGACCTTGACAACAAATTGGATTGTCATATGTCGCCAAGTCATCAAATTTTGCTACAAAAACAGATGCCTCTACAAAAACTTAGAAGAATTTTAAATCCTTTTTTTCGACGAGGAAACTTTAGGGGATTCTAGAAGATTCTTTCCAGATTACAAAAAAGCAACACTGGACTCATAGTTTTAAGGTGACTGTGCGGGTTTTTTTTTGGATTCCTGCGATATTGTGATAAGGGATTTATATCCCTGAATGAATAGATTTATATTCCTGAAAACAAAATCACAGTTTGTGATATTGTTTTTTGGACTTAACATGCTAATTGTTTCGTGTTAAAAAAGTAAATCTTTTGTATTTACTAGAATGCTCCAAAATAATTTACGATTCACTGAGAAAGAATTTATCAGTTAATTGCTTGACCTTTCATATATTTGAAAGACAGTTAAACATGTAACAATATTGAGAAAATTATTATGATCAAAAGTGAAATGAAAGCACTCTATATGCTTAACAATATAAAACAATTTTTGGTTACATAATTTATTCGACGAGTTTTATTTAGATAAAATTTTCCCACTTTATTTTCCTTCGTGAATGAGTGCAATTAAACCTACAAGAAATAATTTGATAACTGAAAAAAAAAAAAAAAAAAAAAA
>BMAV01002676.1:110236-130315 GCA_019973955.1 Trichonephila inaurata madagascariensis
ATCAGCGTGAGCTAGAGGTGTAGGAATAAATGAAGAACTAGAAGTTTCCATGATCTTAATATGACTTTATTAAGACCTTAAACTTAAACCTCTAGCAGATTAGATAATAATAATATATGCGAGAGAATCTACGGTGGATAAACACACAATATATATAATACCGAAATAATATAACCCGGACCACTCTCAATAACAAACCCGCCTAAGCTCAATTACAATGCTATCACCGATCCGAATATTAAATAGTCACTCCTACCTTAATGTCGAATGAAGTAGCGATCAATCTGATCCTAGTTGAAGTTGCGGTTCACAGGAAAGCAATGGTATGCACCTTGACCTAAGGGCTCTCTGTCACGGGAAACTTCTGTTGGCTGTCACTTAACCTTTCACAAACTCTTCACACTTGAATCGTGGTCTATCATAACATTCCCCAAATTGCCACTTCGTTTACTCTAACTTCTGATATTTAAAAGCTTCCTAATTTGCATCTTTCCTTCACGCTTCACTTCTTGGGTTTGGTTGGGAAAGAGTTGCCATTTATTCTGGCCCCAAAGAACCCAAAGGACATGTTAATGAAAAGACGGGTGAGCCCGTCACAAAATTTTGTAAAATATATACTTTAACGCGAAGAGTATTTTTTTTTAAACAAAACCTCTAATTAGTATGTTACGAGGAAATTTTGAAGGAGAAAAAACGTCTTTGAGCCGGTAGACTATTTTGTAAGATTTTAGAAAACCTTCCATAGCAAAATAACTTCGGTTTGCGATTTTGTATTTGTGTTATCTAAGATTTTATTTCACTTTTTATCTCTAAATGATTATTTCTTTCGTCTCCGGCTCTAACTAAAAATAATTTTTATGTATATATATTTGAAATCATACCCCAACTTACGCGGTTATCACTCAGTCTCACCTGTCGAGTAAGCTCGCCGTATCTATATTGCGAATTGATATTATCGAAGATCTTTGCGTGGAATATTGACGCCAACCACCAAAGTTCTTACGTGACAAAATAATGGATTTGAGAGTAAAATTTCATTTCCAGGATCTTTTATGTCATTTAATCACTGTGTTCAAAATTATTAAGGCGTTCTGGAAAGCTAAAATCTTATTTTTTTGACAATTTGAGATTTTTACATTTTTAAGTTGTATAGATTTTAACCTTTCTATAAATACCTTACTCTTTAACCTCTAGGGTAATTAGAAAACCTTAAAACCTATTTTTAAATAATCGTTGAGACTAGGCCACGCCCAGTTGAATGGCGAAAAATGTAAACAAAGTACTCCATTTTTGCTTAAAAGTTGTGTGAACGTCTGATATAAACCACAAAACATGTATCTTTTATTGTAAATTGAGCCTTTTATTTTCTTATTTCCTAGCCAATTAGAAGTCTCACTCTATACATTAAAATCAATTTATTTCAAAATGTAAATTTTGATGTTCGATGTACCTTTTCTGAGAAACTACTGTTCACAGGTATGTAAATGTTTTATGATATATTTATAACGATGGCTAATATATACTGAAATGAGCTTTTTGTAAAAAACTAAAAAATTTATTTTTTACAATTTTTTTAATGTGAAAAATGGGTCAGATTTCACTATGTTTGATAAAATATTTTATAAATTATTAAAAAATTCAAAATTAGCTGAAAACTCATTTCAGTATAATGAGAAAGGTGTACTTTAAATGTATGAAGAATTTAACTCAAATAAGAAATTTATACCAGGTCAAAAATTTCACCCACTAAAAATTATTATTATATTATCCTGTATAGAACATAGTTTATATTTTAATTTTATACTTAATAAAACGCATTCATTATTCCCTATATATTGCATGTTTCATTGCCGTTGGGATGAGTGAAGGTTATCGAAAGTCTGCGGTCACTGATGAAGTAACAGACATTGAATAATCAGCTATTAAAATAAAATCACACACACAACACACACATATATATATAATATATTTATATTAATCTTTCAACTTACTATCAAGAAATGTCATAAACTTAGGGAATGGTTAACTTAATCGCTATCCAAAATTTCTAAGACAAATCTTGCTGACGATCCGCACTAGTCAGGCTTGACTGGTATTTACTTGATGAATCGGAATGAAGATTATCTTCTTTGAGTACTTTAGATATTAACTTGGATAAGCTAGCTTCTATAGCAGCCTAACGACCAGTACCTACACTCAATTCGCTAGAGTTTAAATAGCACTCAAATGAACAACAGTTAAGAAACATTTTTCCCCAGAGGATTAGTCACAGGCGTGGATAGGACTCGTCACATAGTGTTTGTTGTTAATATAAAATCTTAACTGTGCTGTTGTTGTTTTTTATATAGTTAAAAATTATAATTTGAAAGAAGGGAAACGAATAAAATCAAAATTCTAAGTTTACCAAAATAATGATGAAATCAAAACTATTAAAAATTGAATAATCTTATTTTTGTTGCATGACAGAAAAAAAATGTTCCTAATACATAAAATAATAAATGAAAGAAGTAAAATTTCAACGAAAACAGAATCTTTTCCGTTTATGGGGTAAAAATTTGGAGAAAAGTTTCCAGTTTGGGTGTCGTTCTCATCACTTGACCATGATTCAAGATTATGAAGTCCGTCATAATAACCCTCTTGTTGCTTTAGAGCAACGATTCTCAACCACTGCAGCACGGTACCTTTGTGTGTGCCACCAAATTCTTGAGTTTTTCCACTATTTTTTTTTAAAATTATTAATAACATTCTGAGAAAAAAGTAAAATCCGGAACTGAACCATTCAGCCGTTTTGTCGAAATAAATTAAAGATATAAGGCATAATTGTGCTCTCGGACTGTAGATGTGCTCTTGGGGTCATCAAGGAAAGAAAAATGGGCTCACCCAAGAAATAAATTCACTTCTATTCTCCATTGGTGCATTGGGCAAATCATGCACCCTCCAGTGGATCCTGCTCATGTTGACATCGAAGGGAATGAGATAGCCGATTTCCTTGCCAATGAAGCCAGAACACTTGAGCCTGTAACTTCATCTATTACGGTCTTTGATGCCAACGCAGTCGCAAACCAAAAGCTCTTCTGTAACCAAGCTGCCCCACGACGTGGCATTAAGTGATAAAGCACCCTTATGGTCTCCTGCGGTATTCCTTGCCAAATTTGCTCCAATTGTCAAGGTCAGGTCATCAACATTCCATGGCAGATATAGTCGCCTTCTTATCATACCCCAGACAGGCTCGATTGGATAGAGAACTGGCTAACTGGCTGGTCAAGGAAGTGTTTGATAATCTGTAAGACACTTCGTAGCAACATATGCCGTATGCAGTCTGGCACTATCTCGTTGAAAATACGGACAGGGTACGGCGAAGGGAAAGGTAGAAAAACAGTTTTCAGAATGTCATCGACGTACCACTGTGCTGTAAGTGTGCCTCTAATGGCGTCCAAAGGGGTACGTCTATCAAACGAAATGGCACCCCAGACCATAACACCTGGTTGAAGGCCGGTGCCACGTACAATAGTGAAAGCAGAATAGGCACGCTGCCCTAGGTATCTCCAGACACGTCTTCGATGATTTTCAGGACTCAGTTGGAAGTGGGATGCTTCGCTTAACACTATACGACCCCAATCAGCATGATTCCAACCTGATCTAGCCAAGCACCATTGTAATCTGACTCGACATTAAGTAGGCATGATTGGCACTTAACGTAGTGGTCGTTACGAGCGTAAATCTCGCTCTATAAGCCTTCTGTGGGTGGTCATGATGGACACTTGTGTGCGGGTCGCACGTCTGAGGGTTGATTGCGATGAATCAGGCGCTGTGACAGCTTGTCTGACAATCAATCTGACTTCCCTATCTGCGGTGAGCCTAGGTCAACCGCTACCATCATGACGCTGAAATATGCCATTGTCCGCCCGTTCTTACCAGTATCTTCTAATGGCCGCATCCTTCGACCCATATGACGAGCAATTCTCCGATTTGCTGAACCAGCCTCTTTCAATCCAATGATACGATCTCCTTCAAACTCTGATAGTTCCTCGTAAAAGCTCGAATCCTGTGGCGAGGCATTTTTTTAGCCGTTGAAAGGTATTCTAAATTGCAATGCAACAGAAATTTTGACCATTAGATTGAGAATCGCTGTTTGTAAACACCTGCTGAGTGCTTAGTTCCGATGCGTTGTAGCTCGAGCTATTCATCCATTGTACACCAAATTTTAATCATTTGAATGTTCAGTATAAATGTCTTTGCATACCAAATTTCATTACAATCGGGAAACTCCTTCTTGGTGCGTCGGTCTTTTTTTCTTATAGAGTGTATAAGGGCTGCCCAAATGAAAAGTGGATACGTGCAATTGTGTCAAAATGATTGCAGCTGTAGCAGGGGTATAAAGGGAGGTGGACACCGCATTTGGGGTGCAATGGTGAAACCTGTTCTTGGTAGAGGAAATACATCAAAAGTCGTGCTATTCATAGATGTGGTCCATATCGTAGCAACGCACGGTAGTATGTTTTCTGATTACGGAAGATGAGCTGAATGCGAGAAATTATCGGCAAATGAGGTCAATCTATAGCGAACACTGCTTAATTCGTACAATCGGTGCAAATTTTTCGTTAAGGATGCCAAGTGATACTAGATCTCTATGACAATGCCGGCTCAAACGTCTCTCGTGAAGCCCAGATGATTTTAAAAACATTTCGTTGAAAAATGATGGAACACCTACCGTACAGTCCGGACCTGTCTCCCTGAAACCTTCTACACTTTTTTCCACTTAAGAGAGCATTACGTTTCCATTCGGACGATGAAGTGAAGGAAGCTATGTAAGACTTCCTCGAGAATTAACCACGATCTTTCTACAGAGAAGACATAGACCTACTGTCGAAACAATGGGACCAGTGTTACAACGTGCAAGGCGATTTATTTTAAATACCAATAAATGTTTTATTTTTATTCAACTTGTCCACTTTTTATCTGGGCAACCCTTATACAATTTAAAAATATAAAAATAGTACTTGATTAGTATTACCTTTTTAAATGCATGCTTATAATAGGAGTCTACACATTTTTCTTATATATCTAATAAGCGTCTTTAAAGACTCTATTAGATCACTTTTTTAAGGGGTCTCAGGGGTGTTAAATTTTTCTAGAGGTCTGAAAATATAAACAATTTTCAAACAGGTATAATTCATTTAATATTAAATTTAATGATTTGAATCTTTTACACATTATTTATAAAAGAATGGGGCTTCAGAAAAATATAAAATGTTTAGAATATAATCATAATTTTAAAAATCATAAGCATATGAAAATACTTTGATAAATATTAAGTATTTTTTGTGTTGCGCACTCTATTTTCTAAAATAGTAGTATCTGATGTATAAAAATTTATAGAATTATAAAATGCATCATACTCTTTAAGCCGTGCCTAATTTTAGTATTATATGTCTTTTGTATTTCAAAATATTTGTAAGGCATTGCAATTTTTTAAATATTTTTTAAAAATGTATTTTTTTTATTTATTAAAATATATAAGTTATTATTCTATTTATATAAAAATAGCTACAGTGTAATGAGAATACATTTAACTTTATTATTCAACTTATAGCTAGTAATTAAAGCTACTATTTTAGAAAATAGCGTGCGCAACGCAAAAAATACTTAATATTTATCATAGAATTTTCATATGCTTATGATTTTAAAAATTATGATTATATTTTAAACATTTTATACTTTTCTGAAGCCCCATTCTTTTATAAATAATGTGTAAAAGATTTGAATCATTTAATTTAAATTTAAAAGAATTATACCTGTTTGAAAATTGTTTATATTTTCAGACCTCTAGAAAAATTTAACACCCCTGAGACCCCTTAAGACTCTGTTTCATTAGAGAGGAAAAGTTTGGAAATGTTTCTAAAGAGATTAAACTAGTTTTATAAAATTTTTTAAGCTTTCAAACTCACAATGTTCTGTTGTTTCGTGAAAAACACAGAAAATAGTTTTAAAATTTACTGTTTCAATTTCCTTTCAGGGCTTAGGGATAATAAATTTTTGTTACTCGAAATGTTCCGGTGAATGGCCATTTCAAGAGCTTGGAAAATTCAAGGTATATATTTCACACTCCGGTGAAATGATCTAATTCTAAAACTCTCTTCCTTTGACATGGAAGGTGAATAAAATATCTGACCAGAGGGAAGGTAAATTTAAAATTGGTTATAAGAAAACATTTTTGTTTTTTAATTAACTAAATAATCGTTCTAATTTTTATCTTTTCAACTCTGTTTCACGAAATATGACTTCCTTTCGTAATTTACAAAACAGTTCCAAATACCTAATTGTGGTTAATTGAATTAAACGCTTACTTCTGCAAGTCTTTTCTTTATACTATCTTTTGTTGACATGGTAACCTAGTGGTCAAGCTAACGAACTCGTGGCCGGCGTGTCATGTCCAAGCCTAGTACCGCTGAAGACCCACCGTGTAGGGAAGCGATGCCCGTTAAATTTGTCTAGACTCACTGTCCTTTTGCTGATGTGGTGTGGAAGTTAGAGGTGCATGTTCAGGTGTCGTCCTCGTCATTTGACCATTGTCCTAAATTACGAGGTCCGGCACCAAAATCTCCCGAGTAGCTGAATAGCGTGACATTAATATTCACTCACTCACTTAAGAGGTCTCAGGGGTGTTAAATTTCTCTAGAGGTCTGAAAATATAATCGATTTTCAAACAGGTATAATTCTTTTAAATTTAAATTAAATGATTCGAATCTTTTACACATTATTTATAAAAGAAAAGTATAAAATAAAAAGTATAAAATGTTTAAAATATAAAAATAATTTTAAAAATCATAAGCATATGAAAATTCTATAATAAATATTAAGTATTTTTTGCGTTGCGCACGCACTATTTCCTAAAATAGTAGCCTCTGATGAATAAAAACTTTATAGAATTATAAAATGCATCATACTCTTTAAACCCTACCTAATTTTAGTATTATATATCTTTTGTATTTCAAAATATTTGTAAAATATTGCAATTTTTTAAATATTTTTAAGAATGTATTTTTTTTTATTTATTAAAATATGTAAGTTATTATTCTATTTATATAAAAGTAGCTACAGTGTAATAAGAATACATTTATCTTTATAAATCAACTTATAGCTAGTAATTAAAGCTACTATTTTATAAAAAATAACATGCGCGACGTAAAACTTAATAAATATTTCTTATAGAAAAGTTTCTTAATTTCATATGCTTATAATTTTTAAAATTAAGATTATATTTTAAACATTTGATACTTTTCCGTAGCCTCATTCCTTTATAAATAATGTGTAAAAGATTCGAATCATTTAATTTAAATTTAAAAGAATTATATTTGTTTGAAAATTGTTTATATTTTCAGACCTCTAGAGAAATTTTTAACACCCATGAGACCTCTTAAACCACCTTTTTTTAAATTCTAGCCACGTTGAAAATCCGTGTCCTCGGTAGTCGGGTGGTCGTAATCCTCAATTCATGGTCACCATTGTTATTGTCAAATTATGGATCTCTGAGTCCTAGTTTCATTTAAGATTTGCCGTGTAGAAGGGCTGATGCATTTCTAATCCGTCGAAGCTCAAAGTCCTTACGTTGGCGCAGTATGGAAGATCAGAGAGTAAAATGCCAAATTAGATGTCATTCCCTTCACTTAATTGGTGTTCATAACTACAAGGACTATCCTTGATTTAATTTTATGTCTTACTCTGATGTAACAAAAAGGCTATTGGTGACGGAGACATGGTCGTCGTAATTTTGAACTATGGTCAAGTGACGAGGATGATATCAGAATTAGCTACCTTCCCTTTCCAAACTTCCTCATCAAGCCATTGGAAGGAGAAACCTCAACAGAATTAACATTAATAAGCCTTTCTACACAACAGGTTTTCAGCGGCACTGGGTTTTGAATTTGCAATTCGATTAACCTAATTACAAATTCATAACCATGACTATTTGGTTACAGCGGCCACAATGAGAGCCATTGCTTACAGCCTTTCTGGTGTTTGCTGTTATTGTTGTGTGTTTTATGCTGGAATACATACGAAAGACGATAGATTGATGAACAGAAACATACAGTACAAACACACAAGAACATAGACTTTATTCCAAACGATGATCCCAGTCTAGAGCAGAAGGGGTGCGCTGTTTTCCATTCGAGACGGGAATCCATTTCAGGCGAAAAAGTCCGACTTTTTTTCCCCAAGATACATCCATACCTTATTTAGGATTCGAACCCGAGTCTGCTCGATTACAAGCCGAGTGTTACAACCACTATAATGGCTGGGTGGCTTGGGATATTTTAAAATGCGGCATTAATCAACTCATCCATCTAAACTCCATTGTGCAGACTAATGGCGAATAATTGTAGCTCAAAATTACAAAATCATCGACAAATTGCCTTCACTTACTTGATTGATTGAATATTAACGTCGCACTGTTCAGCAACACGAAGGCTTTTGGCGACGGACCACGTAATTTTGAACCATGGTCAAGTGACGTGGACGACACCTGAACTGGCACCCCCTCTACTAACTACCACACCAACGGGAGGACGTTTCAGCTCTCGACAGATTTAACGTGCATCGCTGCCCTACACAGCGGGTCTTTAGTGGTAATGGGCTCGAACTCATGACATGCCTGCCATGATCCGATACCTTGAAAACTGGGCTACCGTGGCCACTGTCTTCACTTACCATTTAGTGCGGTGCTAATTCAAACCATAAACATTAAAAATGTGTTATCTTAAATAAAAGAATTCAATTCAAATATTTTTCAGTTAAAAAATGTCAGACAGACAATGCACAATTTCATTTTTATAACTCTTAATCCTATTTATCAAATCTCCTATCAAAATCCTATTTATCAAATTTCGTATCAAATCTCCTATCAAAATCCTATTTATCAAATACTCAAGTTCGATATAAGCAGTTTATGTATTTATTATTTACACGCAATTTTTATTTTCATCATTATATCTGTCAATATAATCGTGGGTTCAGTGCTTTCTTTTGAAAATTCCTCCATAATGACCTCTTCAAGTTTTCTCGTTTATCATCCCAAAGTCTGATTCCAATAAGTCTGCCCATCTCAGCCTTGGTCTTCTATGCTTCCGAATCCCAGTGATTTAGAACTGCAGTACCTTTTTCACATCATCTGGCATTCGAATCATATGGGCTATCCAATTCATTCTATTTGTTTTTATGTATTTAATAATTGCAGGTTGTCTATAAGTTCTATATACAGTAGAACGTCGTTTATCCGAATCAAATTGGGACCGGGCCCCATTAGTATACGCGATTATTCGGATAACCGAAACCCGAATGCAATCCATGCAGTATATGAAACCGGACATTATACAAATATTGAAAATCATCACATGCGGGAAACGTAAGTGAAGAAAAAGCGAAATAGGTGCAAAATGTCGCAATTTTACCTTTATTGTAGAAAATAATCACTTAGTTTTCGCTGTACCATTGTACAACTTCGTTTTTTCGCTGCAAGGTCTCTGATTCTCTTGAGCAGCAGTAGTTGAGTAGGACAGCACTCTGATAGTTGTCCGTACCACTCCATAGCTGTCTCTAACGCAGAAAACGTGTCAGAATTTGATGGACCCTTGCTACTTTCGTTGTTGTTGTTGTTCTCGTTTTCATCCGTTTCATCGTCGACAGTATCGGATTCTTCTTGCACGGAAGTCACAATCTCGTCATCATTTAGCATTTGAAATCCACAATCTTCTGCATCGCATGCCATCCAGGTTTCTACATCTTCATTGCATTCTTGAAATCTTGGAATCGATTGAACAAAGTAGGTAATCTCCTCCCTGTGGTCGTCATCGAAGTCTTTTTCGCCTTCTAAATCTGGCCACAGCTTATTCCAGGAATTTTTCAAGCTTTGTCTTTCGAGCCAGTACCCTCACTGTTCGGAAATGTATTCATATACAGTGCATGTAGTCGACAAAAAAAAAACTGGTTCGGATATTTGACGCTCCGGATAATAAACATTCGGATAAACGACGTTCTACAGTAATTCAAAGTTGTAGCTTCCCCTCCAGCTATTGTTTTCGTTTATACATCCAAGTATACTTCGAAGTATTTTTTTCTCAAAAGATGACAAAACGATTTTCTTCCATTTTTACTATCGTCCGAGTCAATTTTTATCTTAATACGAATAAAATCCCCTACCTGATAACATTCTTTTTAAATATTAAATTATGAAGACATTACTTATAGGAAAGAATGATTGAATACTAAAATATACTATTTTTAATGTGAGATAACATTTAATATTTGATGCTTTTTATATAATGATAACATTTAAACGTCGACTAGCTTTGAGAAGAAGCTGCTCTTCAGAAGAGGGCTTTCAGTTGTGTTCTAGCTTTCTTCTTCTTTTCTTTGCCAATAAATAAACGCTATCACTTGCCGTCGGACAATGACAAAAATATGAGATGCCTTTCATCTGCTACACAATGGTCATCTCTGCAGTTAAAAAAACAAATGCCAAAGAAAGAGCTCTTTGCCCGAAAACTAGAGAGAGATATTAAATGATTAATGTTTTTAGATTTTGACAAACTAAGTGGTTAAAAGATAGAACAGAGAAATGCGTAAGTCCATTTTTGAACCAAAACCATTATTTAAAAGATGATACATTTCGATCGAAATATCGATTGCTTGACTTGTAAAGATTAATGATTAATTATTTTATATTTGAGAAATTTCTCAGATTTAATGTTATGTATTTGGCAACATCTTTAGGGTTTTGCGAATACCAAAGAAGCATGGGCCATAGAGCACTGTTTTGATAACTCGTAAGGATATACAAAATGAAAAAGAAATGCATTTGATAAGAGAGTAATATAGCCCAGAGTATATAGATATCTGTGCTATTTTATATTGTTACAAATCTCTACCTCTCTCTTGAAGAAATCAACAATCTAAGTTCAGCGTAGTCTTTAGTATTCTATACTTTATTAATTTTAGATAATCCCAGTCCGAATTAACAGAGCTCAGAATATGAAATAAAATTAATGATTTATTTACATGATTTAAAAAGTTCAAATCAATGCTATGAACCAGTGTTTCTCAAACTGTGGGGCGCGCCCCCCTGGGGGGCGCGAGCATATCGAAAATAAAAGGTTAAAAAAATTAATTTACTGGAATGAAAAAAAAACAAAATACTTTCTGATATAATGAAAAAATACAGATTTACATTGATATGATTTATATATATCATCTGGTGAAAAAAGGTCATCAAAAATAAAAGATTCTACTTTGAACGCTCATTAGCTATCTTTGATCCTATAACTAAATAAAAAAAAATATTTTGTTTGCTTTGCTGTAATCCTACGATGAGATTTTTTTATTAGGTTTCTTTTAACCTAAAATATTACTTTTGCTGGCTTTCGAACTTATGGTAGGGTTACCTGCATCCCTTTTTTTTAGGGAAGTTATAAATTATATAATTCTGTTGCGCTTTTTTTTTTTTCACAATGTGAAAGAGTTTTATGATACATGGATAAGAGAGCATATTGAGCACTTTGAAGGATTAATTGACCAAGATTTATTTTTATGAGTATACTGAAACATATAATACAAAAATCTTTAATTCTGGGAAAACTGTTTATTTGTTACCAATGACCTTGACAGAGAATCCTCTAATATGACAGTCTTAATGGGAGCTAAAATGAATTGATAACATATCTCCTTTTTTGGGAGTGGCAAACGTTTTTTAGAATCTTAAGGTACTTGTTTAGACCGAGTTCCCAGCATGACCACTAATTTTCAAAAATATTTTCTTGAACATGCTGCATTTTCCCCTATGAATAACTTAGTGGTTTTAATTGTGATGTTGTACGACTGATTATGGTTTATAAATGTAAATGAGCAGAATATAAAAAAAGAATTGGGCATCTGTGATCTCTCTGAAAGGAAATTGAAGCTGATCAAACAAGGGAAACACTTGCTGAAATAATGCATATTAATCATGTTAGCGAAAGTAAATTTGAGAAAAGTAATAAACATGAAACGAAAGGAAAATTTTCAATAGCTACATTAAGAACTTTATTAAGAAAATATGAAGCCATAAATGTACCGCAAAATGCACTTCACCCTGTCAAAAAGACACAAGCAAGAAAAGTTCAACAGGATATTTGTCGATCATCAAAGGACATAAAAATTACAATAACGTGAACAAAATGTGACAGCTTTTTCTTACAAATAACTTTCCTGTAATGTTAGCAAAAAGTGTCTGTGATTTGTGTCTTTTATTAAGGTCACGCACATTTGGAACAATTTAGTTCAGTTTTACTGGATATTTTCTCAAATTATGAAAGACAAATAGAAAAATCCTTGAAATAGGTAAGTATATTTTCTCGTAGTTAAATTATTCACTGAAATTGTGATTTTTATCTTGTATATTGAAAATAATTATAAAAAAAAAGAATTGGGGTGCATCACTCCCTGCGACCATTAACGTTAGTATCGAGTGCACACCTGATCCCGGGCTTTCTCCCTTTAAATATTAAAAAAATAACACAATTGTTATTAATTAGAATTTTATATTCTTTTTTTATTACTTAACATTTATTCTAAATACTAATTCTGCGAGGCTTAAAATTACAGTTCATTCAAAACCGTTTATAATATGAGTATTCATTTCTGTAAATCATTTAACATTTTTGTATACATTGTCATGCACTTGGTTTTACTCTCCTTACAATTAAGCTATTATATCAAGAATAATATGTTATCATTTTTTAAAAAAGTAAAAAAAACTCGTGTTATATATATATATATATATATATATATATAAGAGTGGGTACTTCAGCCAGTNTTTGTATACATTGTCATGCACTTGGTTTTACTCTCCTTACAATTAAGGTATTATATCAAGAATAATGTATTATCATTTTTTAAAAAAATAAACTCATGTAAAGAGTGGGTACTTCACCAGTATAAGAACAAGTTTAATAATTATCAGTGGCTTCCATGGGCTTGTCTTGCAGAGCAAAGTTTTTCAAAGGAAGGCTAAAAATTAGAAATTGACACTCAGAGTTATTTTTTGATATTTAGCTCAGATCTACATTTTGTCTTCAAAATTGTCATTGCAGAAAATCCGGATTCACAAAGGTATGATGTTAAAAACGGCAATAGTATACGAAATGCTTTTGTTTTCAGTGCAGAAAATTCAGCATCCACCTCTATCCAGAATTCAGAGTGATTTATTACAAAATTGAAATTAATTTCGTCACTGAATGTGAAATCTATGAAGATCTCTTTTTCGGCAGTTGAGAGCCCTTCTGAAGTATTTTGAAATGGATCCCTAACCCATTCGTAACTTGCTATCAATTTGCTCTCGTCTGTGTACTTGTTGATGTTTTATTATCGGCGAATGCTCGCTGTGATTTAAAAATATATCTATGATTTTGTTTTAATCCACTGCCGTAAATACTTAATACCGTGAATTACAATTAACGCGTGAATTATGAAATGTACTTCAAGAGATATTCGGTAGCTAATCGATTTGGCCAAGACTGACTAGAATTGTACGGGGTGCAGCATTTTTACATATTTTATGAGGACGTCTGTTAGGTTGCCTAGACTCACATGAACGTTCGCGAGAATGCCAGATGTAATGGATATGATAAAGAACAACATAGATTAGGCTATTTTTTAATGACATTTGTACTTTTAGAAATGGATCTTGAAGGAAATAAATCTTTAATTAAATATTATTTCTCAATCTGTTTCATTTTAAAAATTACTGAAAGAAAAATGACATAATTAACCTATTACTTAAAAGTAATTTACTTAAAATATATATTACTTAAGAGTAACATATATTAAAAAATTAATATTTATCTTATTAATACTGAATTAAGAACATGTTTAATAAGCATTAGCGACTTCCATGGGCTTGTCTTGCAGAGCAAAGTTTTTTAGAAATTGACCCTCTGAGTTCTTTTTCTATATTTAGCTGATATCTATATTTTGTCTTCTAAGAAGCCACCGCAGTTTGCAATATGTTCCAATTTAAAAATTAGAGAAAGGAAAAATAACATCATAATTATCCTATTACTTAGTTTTTTTTTTTGCTTAAAAGAGTAACATATACAAAATTTAATACTTATGTTATTAATTTGTACGGTTTATAATTAAGATCGTGTATTGAAGCTTTAGCGTCAAAGTGCATTATTATTGCATTCAGTAATTGATTAATGTATAAGGGGGACGCGATAAAAATTATGATTGAAAAGGGGGGCGCCAGTATTGAAAGTTTGAGAAGCACTGGAGTACTCGATATTATCATTTTTCTTAAATATTAGCAGACGAGAGTAATATTAGTTATTAATGTTAATTGCAGAGTTTTAATGTTAATGCTAATTTTAGTTTTTCCAAAATGTTAATTGTTTTCGGAACAATATTAACCGTGTCTGAATAGAAGATTTGAAAACGTCAATCAATTACAACACGGAGAAAGTTATGCTTGTAATGTATGCAGTTTAATATAATTCAATTAATTACATGAAGATAAAGGAAGTCTTAAGAAAATATGGAGACATATTTAATGAATATAATACTTTCATATTCGAAAACGTTCGGATTGGAAAAAAATGTTTATCGACAAAGCACACTCGTCAAGAGTACAAATGTATTACAATGGCTCATAGAAAAGAAAAATTCATTACTTTCCGAATACGTTGATTGGTTTCAGTTATAAAAAACTGTTCTTTCGATATAAAAGGAATGTTTGAAAGAAAGTGTTTCTATGGTTATCCCCATGATTTTTTTTCTCATTTCTTTATGTGTTTTTGAGTACCGTCTGAATCAAAATAAAAATCACTTCAGAGTGTAATTACGGAGATATACTTCATTTACTGCACAAATTCTATCGAAAGAAAATAAATAAGCAACAAAAGTGTAACTAATAAAACCAATTTGAGGAGACTTTTCTGGGGGTACTTCAGAAAAAGGATTTCTTCTCTGTAAGTAAAATAAACATGAAAAAGCACCAAAGTGAATATTGTGAAGAGAGTCAAGACTAATTTATAGAGTAAATGAAGATTAAATCTTCTATTTCACTTAAGGTTTTTTGGAAAATAAAATATACTTGCACGAAGTGGCAAGAACTCTATTTTCCTGACAAAAATCGTCATATTTGTACAGTAAAAAGTGAATAGTACTTTAACGTTGCTATAAAATGAAATAATTTTCTCCAATTCAGATTTATATACATTGGTAATATAAATTCTTATCTTATAAAAATTATAAAATATAAAATTTTTTAAATTATTACTACTTGTGTGAATGTTAATTAAAAACTCTTGAAATTTCTGTCAAACACAATATAAGTATGTAACCTTTTGGAGCGAAACTACAATTTAAGTAATTGCATAGGATGAACCACTGAAGAGGAAAAACAAAATTGTATCACATATCATTTTCTATATATATGTATAAGTATTGCATTAGTTCCAGACTTTTTCAAAATTTCTCTATGAAATCTTCTAGGAAAATGTGACACGATTTTGGAGCTTTACCGGAAGTTGAAATTTGAACTAATATGACTTCATAATTTTATTTTCAACCAAAATATGCAAAAAAAAAATCGAAAACCACATCTGAAAATTCGATGCAATAGTTTTGTTGTTTACATCTGCTTGTTTTCAATGACGATCCTTGCATTTCTCAGCCTAAAATTCTTCCTTTAAAACAATTTGTTAATTTTCATTCAAGTTTTCGTCACATTCAAGTCTGTATGGCTTCTCCGTATATAGAATTATTTTTGATACCATATAAGAGGTTTTTCATAAGGTTTCATTTATAAAAATAATCTATGCTATATTGTGCATATAAATTGGACAGAGTAAAAAAAAAGTATTCTCTTTTTAAAAAAAAATATGTATTTATAATTTTTTTATAGTATTCCTTGACATATATTGATAAATTCATACATTAGTATGGAGTATGTCCGATTTTAACAAAAATTACCTCCTGGAAATGTTGGCATAGACTCCAATGGGTTAGTGTGGATATTCTTTACTTAATTATCGATTAACCGCATTTTTATAACATTAGTATTTAAACGACTCTTAAAATATTCAACAAATTCTCCATGGGACTTAAGTCTGGTTAAATTCCTATCAAATCAAACATATTTGATTTAAATAAATGGCAGTCTTGGCCATCTTTGAATTAAGGCTAGGGTGCAAACCAGTTTGAAGTATCACTCGAAATATTAGCATTAATGGATATACTGTGTTAATTTCACCAAAAATTGAACATGGTAAAATCTCCAAGTAAAATTTATCAACACACCATAAACTGTCTGTTTCAGGAGATACTTGAAAGCTTGTTGGGTATGCTCAAGTCCTGTAGATTTTCACTGAAATTTCATTTAATGACATTCGACATTTTCTTTGTAACTCTTAACAAGTATTTGAGTTTAATCACTGAAAATTACTTTTACCCTAATCTCAGCAACCCATAATTAATATTTCTGAGCTCTGCTAAACGTCTTTCCTTCATTTCCGAAAATAAAAAAAAAAAAATGTTTTCTTGGTTTGCTTTCCTTTCGTTAGATTCCGGATGCCTACAGAGTAGAGTTGAACTACTAACACCAAACACAGTGGGGAAAAAGACTCTTCTAATAAATGAATTTAATTTTTGGTTTAATTTTACACTTTCTTCTTGAAATGTATCCTTTCTTGAAGTAGTTTTAAGTTTGCGATCACATATTCCTTCTTGATACATTTGATTAGCTTACAGAAACTGCACAAGGAATTATCTCTGACTATCATAGAAGAGGGATTTGTAAGATCAGTGAAATTTGTACGCTTCCATGAAGTAACAGCCATTTTTAAGCATACGAAATTAACTCGAGTTACACAAAGTGTGAAAGCAAATAATCCCTTGCTGTTTTTAAAGATTCTAAAATAAAGCTTGTGACGGATCTATTCACGTACCTACCGCTAATCCTGTTGGGAAATCGTTGGGCTATCATTCGCGTTCAAAAGGTTTGTAACCAACCCTTTTGAAGAACAAACCTTGACATTCAAATTAAATCTAAAATATATAGTCAGGGTTTTCTAGCTAGCAAGGAAGAGAAGAAGAGAAAGAAAGCCAGAAGTTAGGTAGATTGCTCCTGATCAGGTATCTCTACGAATTATTGAATATTTCAAATATTTAAAGTGATGATGGGTCACTAAACTTAAAGTAACGTTAAGCTAATTAAGATAATTTAATTAATCCTAAATTAAGTGGTAGTTATTTATAGTTTTCGTATATTTCGTGCATCTCGTTATTGCTCCACTTGTGTTGTTTATATTGAGACCTTCTCTTCTTGAATTTAATTGAATCAGTGTTGCTAATTCGGTTGATTAATAAAAAAGTTTATCTTGAACATGTCTGATATTCCTACCCTACCTCCCACGCATCTAGGGGGGGGGGGCAAGAGAGAGGGGAGAATCCTTCAAAAGCGAAACCAAGCAAGCACAGCATTTGTAACGAGTTACTGCAGTTTTTTAATACAATAGTTTTTTATTTTTTTTTGGATCACTACATTGAAAATTAAGGGATATACATAAACAAAATACTCAACTTTGGGAAATTTATTCCGTTAGAGCTAACAAATTAATTAATGATATTCCACTGTAAAATTAATAATATACACCGTTCACTTAAAATAAATAGTCAAATCGTTTTCTAAGGTCTTCATTAACATACAAAACATAAGACACTTAAATTTTGACATAATCTATTTATTCGGGACCAAAATAATAATCTTTGCAATGCGCTAAAAACGCAATATGTGCTACAAAACTATTCGCCTTCCCCGCTAAAATACTCGTCAAATAACCCGTGCTGACATATATCTTGGAAGATTGGATTTCAAAGAATATTCCTGCTAAGTATCGGTAGGATATTACTTCTAAGCTGATGTGGTGTGGTAGGTAGGAGAATGGGGTTCCAGCTCAGGTGTCGTCCACGTTACTTGACAATCTTTCAAAATTACGTGGTTCGTTGCCAAAAGCCCTCGTGTAGCTGAATAGTGCGACGTTAATATTCACCCACTCCAAAAAATACAGTACAATAGTTATTATTATTTTTATACTTAAAAATGCGATATCTGCCTCTTCAATTAAAATTAATAATAATACTAAAAAATTAATACTAATAAATTAATACTAATCACAAATTTTGAAAATTTGTCCAAATGATGTAGTGTGAAAGAGAAAGTTTATTTACTTTAAGGTATCCGACTACGTTCGGAACCGTGATTTTTAAAAAGCGCATAAATGGGTAATTTTCATGATATTTATTGTCACTTAGAATAGACTACATATATAAAATTGTTTTAAGGACATTTTGATAAAAAGAAATTGTTTAAATACAATATTTTGGCAAAAAATTAACTTATAATAATCTTTTTTCAAAATGTTCTCCTTTTGGGAAAAATGCTTCTATCATAATAATATTTCGCCTGCATATAGCTTAGACCTCTTTACAGAGGCTCAACTATGATTTTTGAAACATTCACATTATTTTCATAGGCACAACGCATTGAAATAATTATCGGTGTTTTTTTCTTAAAATTGCTCCCCTCTGTTGTCGTAAAATATGGATTATCCCACTTCTAAGTTATATATTTCAAAAATTCAAGTTGAACCTCTGTATAGAAGTCTGAGCTATATACGGACAAAGTATTATTATAATAGAAGCAATTTTTACAAAAAGGAGAGCACTTTGAAAAAAAAAATATTCTAAGTTAATTTTTTGCCAAAATATTGTATTTAAATATTTTTTTTTGTCAAAATGTTCTTAAAACAAATGTATACATGTATTCTAATCTAAGTGACAGTAAATATCATGAGCATTATCCATCTATTCGCTTTTGCAAAATCACGGTTCCGAACGTAGTTGGATACCTTAAGTACCAGAACCGATAAAAGCATTTATTTTGAAAAAAGATCAATTTCTTAATACCAAATGTGGATAATAAAATCATAATAAAAAAACATTTAAATAAAGTGAGGTTTGTAACAACCTCTCCCTTCAAAGCCTAGTTTTATTTTGAAATAAAAAAAGTTATGGATTATGCTGATCACAGGAATTAATTAGAAGCGAGCGTCTTGCGTAGCCAAAACGAAAAGTGTTTTTTCACAAATAAATTATAGATATATGCTGTCGTTGGCTTTTTCGCATCGCACGCCAGAATTCCTTGTAGATGGCAGAAGTTTTTCCTACTTACTTGACAAATACCGTTATATTTTGAACACATCACACAATATCTTTATAAATTATAGCCTATGCTATAAATTATAGCCTATGTGTTATTCTGATGTATAAGCTATATTACTGTAAAGTTTCATTAAAATCCATTCAGTTGTTTTTGCTTGAAAGACGGACAAACATCCTCACAAACTTTCACATTTATAATATATATCTAGATTTTATCAGTGCAAATGTGTATTCATTTTTTTATTATGTCAAAATGTATTTTGTTTGTTTACTTTCCTTAAATTAATATATTTTTTTAAATAATCTTTTGTTGTTGAATCTTCAACATGCTTGCGGCCCCCTTTTAGGGTTATCCCCCCTAGGGGGCATGCCCCACAGTTTGAGAAACGTTCAAGTAATATTTAGGAAAAAAATTACTTTGCTTAAATATTTTTCTTCAATACATATATGTAGTATTCGAATCCACCACGTGACAGTTGACTTGCCAACCGGAGAGCCTTATTGAAATCAACCAGAACTTGTTACTGGCAAAGCCAGTAGAGTACATCCTGATGTGCTAATGGCGAGCCCCATCCACAGTCTTTTTATAAACTGAACCTTGAACCCCATGTAGGAGAATATTTTGACTTAGGGCGGTTCGCGCAAGAGTCCTGACAATGCGTGTAGGAAATCCATTACTACTCTTTAAACTTTTACTTAATTCAACTGCAATGAAATATATTTTATAAATTTCCTCGAATGTGAGTAATTTCCGGTTTGTGTTAGTTTACACACACAGATATATATATATATATATATATATATATATATATATATATATATATA
>BMAV01002676.1:130325-149335 GCA_019973955.1 Trichonephila inaurata madagascariensis
ATATATATATATATATATATATATATATATATATATATATATATATAACTTTTATGCTAGTTAAAACCGAAACATTAGTATTATTTCATAATGTAAATTGAATATAACGCCCAGAACACGAACATTCATTTATTTTATCATTAGAAGTAAAAATGTTGCTGAAATTAATATACATTACATAGAGGCTGGTTTTGCCAAATGGTTTTAAATCAGCAATATTAAAGATAAGCATTGGGTAAGATTTCAGAATTCATTAGAAGCCTTGATTTTTGTTACACTTGTTGCAAGATTATTTAAATGGAAATGAATCTGAAATGTTCTATCCTTGAAAGAAAATTAAAAGTACAAAGAAAATAAGGCAAAATTTCAACTGATGTTTTACCATCATCATTTTCTCACAGCTTTCAATAACAAAGCCAATTACATTTATACCACATTAATCCTGTAGAGTAACATTGAATCAAATCAACTAATCTCACTACCATATTTGTAAGAAGTATTTCTTTAGAAAAGTTACACACAGTATAAATGATAAACTTGACAAATTTGTTTTTTTTAATAAAATTTACGATGATGCTTTAAGTTTAAATTTGCTATTACTGAGTCAAACATCAATAAATAAAGAAGACTAAGTGAACGGTTGGAAGTGAGTAAATAGTATAACTTACTTTTGATGTTTGAGTTAAATATCAACACATTTTCAAAGAACATATAAATGTACAATATTATATAAGAGAATGATATGTTATCCATTTTTATCTTTTTACTATTTATCATTTCCCGCAGTTTCATATTTGTAACAAAAAGTACCTAAAAATTGACTGAACAAATTGAATAAACTGAAAAAGAATTCTGCAATCCCAAATAGATGATACAAATTGCGTCCCCCAAATACAATGGATAAGCAAAAGTTCCAGAGGAAGGAGGTGGGAATGAGACACTTAATTCACGTTGGAAGAAGCTAATACATAACACTACATGTTCCAAAAGTCAAAATATGTGCAACATATAAATAATGATTTCTACCAGATATTTTTCAGCTGTCCTCTAAATAGGACAGTGGGATAAAATGGTTTAAGAGTGTTTGAGGGGTTCCTTGTCATATTGTTCTCCACTGTCGTAACACTGATATTCCAGAACTTCTAATACCAATTTAAAATGCTTTTTTGCTGCTCTAAAGTCAAGCGTACTTGGGTCATAGTCTCACATTTCTTACTAAAACACTAGCAACATATCTCTCTGAACTATTGTTGAACACGTCGAAAGACTAATAACAATGGTTAATACAAACTCTTAAAAATTAATTTAATAGCCAGTGAGATTTCAATCTTATGGCATTAACATATTCCCCAGTTTTAAAGTGTATATAAATTTGTATCACTTATGTGTTTAGTATATAAATTTCTTTCTTTGTGCTACTTCAACGCACAGGTTAAGTAAACTCGTTTCAACCTGAAATCCCTATTTTGACTGGTTTTCTTTTATTGAGAGAGAAAATGGTTAAAAGAAGAGGAATAACGTTCCCTCTTTTTTATTTAAAGGGGGATTGTTAAAGGTACTGTATTCTTTTAGATTGCTGGTTTTTGGAAAGTCCGAGGTCCAATTATCTCAAGAGCATTCAGTCAAATCGTTGGATCTATTAGAGTAGATAATATGGATTCGGTAGATAAAAGCTTTTGAAACTGACCTGTTAGAGGGGATATTTGATAATGTTTTATTATATAAATATATATAGATAGATAGATATGACATGCTTTTTCCTTCGTTTGCAAAATTTTACTTTAAATTTACTTTGAAGGAATATTTGATGGGGGAATACTGTTAAGCACACAAGTCACGTTAGAGTGCACATTATGGAATAAAAAAAAATCTAGATCTTACAAGAATCATTTAAAAATAAAATAAATCAGATAACAAACTCAAAAATTCAAGTAAAATAGTTATGATATAAATAAATAAAATTGTTGTATTAATTTAATCTAGAATAACTTCTTATGATGCTCTAAATTGTAATTTGTTTCTAATAAATAAATCATTTTCTTAATCCAGGAGCCAACAATAGAGGTATATATTTAAGATAAATTAATTTTGCATGGAACTTTTGTTCTTCAAATTTCAATTTAAAATTACTGGATTCTATAATACATTACAAAAAAAAATAATGATATAAAATTCCCTAATATAAAAAATGCCATGTTATTTATTTCAGTATACATATATTCATATAATGGATATAATCGCAAAACGTTTTTAAATAGTAAATTAAAAATATCCATTGGAAGAAAAGAAAATATTAGAAACAATCCAAAATATATCTATAATTTCAAAATTGTAAAACAATTATTTACATACTTCTATAAATGGGGAAAAGTCTAGTTAAGTGATCACTAAAAATAAGAAGACATAAATAAGATTATTTAAAAGTAAAAGTATTTTTCAATATAGAGAGATTATATTATATTATTTAAACAATTTAAACACATATTTTTTTAATTATACGAGTTTTAAAAGAATGAGAATTTGCATGTCTGAAATGAATTAATGAAAAGTAAATCCGATAATCTAATAAAATTGAAAATACTTAAGGTTGATTTCACACTTGAGCAAGTAAGTGAATGTTTGGTAATGCAATTAGAAGAAAACGAATCGCTAGCTCTCCTATCGATCTTCACGCTTCGGGGGTTCAGATATCTTGGCTGGTTTTGTGGATTTTTTTTCTTTTACAACATGCAATTCAATTTAAAAACGAATTGATGGAATAAGTTATTACCAAATGAAAACTAATGAAATGAAAAGCCGAATCATCCGATGACATAAGACAATGAAGTATCAAGTGCAACGTGTTAAAAAGTTTGTTTAACTCCCAGCATTCGGTATAACTTACGAAGACAATTTAATGATACAGTGTATATCAGAACAGAAGATTTAAAGGAGATTACATAGCACCCACAATGATTAATAAAATCCGATATTTGTCCATTACAATTAGTTGTTAATGAAGTGGTTTGATTTTATCTTAAATTATACGTAATAATCAGAAGCTATAGGAGGAAGGACTATATTGACAACTGACATCCGCAATTTCAAATCGCAGTAAAGTGAAAAGGGTAATACATGAGTCCAGACCCCTCTATTTATACCCACACCAATCAAAATCTGAAATTTATTTAAAGTACTATTTTTTTTGCTTAACTATTTTTATCTTCTTCGAGAGCTTCAAGCAAATGCAAACCTCTACGTTTAGAAGGGTTACTATTTTTTATAAGGCTTCATCAAAGAGTTCAATATTTAAGAAGACCAACTACTATCTTCATTCTGGGACACCTAAAAATAGTCCGTTTAAAGCTGAATCTATTTAGGTTCAAAATTTAACAAATAACAGATGGGGCTTTTTTTATTCATTACAGAATCTAGATTCACCTTAACTATTGGTTTTCAAAGTTTATTTTTCTGGTGAGAACAAAAGAGGCATATCGAGTCTTGTAGAGAAAGAAAACAGGTACTGTCATTGAGTTTTGATGGCCTTAGGAAGTTATTGCATTTAACAAGCACACACACACACACCTCTATAACTTTGAGAGATGATCTGTCAACTAATACATAGCGAGGAAAATCAGCAAAAAGCCAGGAATATCTGTTCGCATTTCATAGATGATGTTGACACTGAATTTAGTATTTTTGATAACAATGATCTCCACGATAGTGTTTAAATAAAATTAATTGAACTATTTGTATTCCAAGTTCTATTAAAACATGTTAAATATTTTGGGAGAACTGAAAATGAGATAGAATCATCTCCTTTTTGAAAAACAGAGTGCTGTGGAGGGTATGGTGTATAATGTAAGGCAGTAATTCTCAAACTAAGAGGAAGCGTGGCAACCCTACGTGAGAGGCGTGAACATATCCAAAATTCAATAATAAAAAGGATTATTTAAAAAAATATATATGTTTTAAAAGTATAACTTACTTAAAATATATATAACTTATAAGTAGCAAATACAAAATTTAATACATATTTTGAGAATTTCTACGATTTATAATTACGGTCGTATTGTAGGTTTTGCGTCAAAACGCTTTATTATTGCATTAAAATATTCATATCATACGGGGGAGGCGCGATGAAAATTCTACATGAAAATTCGTTTGCAAAAGATTGAAAGTTTGAGATTCACTGATGTAAGAACATTAGATTAATTAAAATGTCAAGTGAGAATGGTCCATTTATTTATTTACCCAAGTCATCCGTCAACATCCAGTACTTCTACAGAATATTAAACATAAGTGAAAATTCTCTTGATTTCACAAATCATTAATGTTGCTTAATTTTTAAAGGATATTACTTATTCTCATAATGGTAATTTTTAATAATTTTATTTATACATGTAATTCCTGTATGCAGGGTGATTCGCCTCGAGTCACACAAACTTGAATTGTGTGTAGGTGATTAAGAGACAACTCTTAATCTCATAGGAATGGAGGGTTACAAATGTCGTAGTTGTAAACTATGGTGCAAAAAACCAGAGGTAAGGAATAGAAACAGAAACACATTACTGGGACATAAAACATTGTATTGATTGTATTGTAAGGGGTTGTACTTAAACTGGATTTTGAAATTACAACCAGAGATAATCTTGTAGGTCTGACTTAAGGGTAGCATGGAATTATTTACGTTCTCGGATATTCCTCACACATCATGTATCATCCCGGCAGCTACACATATTCTAGCGATGCGATCTTAACAAAGGAACTAGCATCTCGTACACCAAAATCTTCATGTTACCAGAAACCAGAGTCCGGGCACCTTTTTTTCACACTTGTAAAGGCAGTGTTACGTGGTACACGCCTGTTTAACCCGCGGTTTTTCTACCGTCGTCACTCGCGGGGTGTAAAAACACCCCAAACTCTCTTAACACGTGTATTTAAATAAGAAAATTTCTTTAAGTCAATTATGATGCATATTTATGAAGTATAAGAGGTTTTTTGTATTATACAAACAAAATTGTTAAATTTATTGCATTCAAATGAGACTAGCATTAATTTAAACTAAACCTACAAAATTTTCATTTTGAAGTACACAATTTTATATTTTTTCATAAACCACAAGTAAAACGAGTATACCAGTAATAAATATACTTTATAATTAAAGAGGTTAGTAAAAAGTAGAAAAATAATATTTTAATCATTTTTCAAACCATTCAGAGCAGACTGTATTCATTTGCTTTAAGCACATATTTTTCTTGCATTGAAGACAAAAACAAATAATTTTTACATCTTTTATCCGTAGACCGGCAGTGCAACACCCCTTTTTTAGAAGGATTAATGCTCTTTTTAATATATTCTGTGTCAGTAAAGCTTCTTTTGAGTGTTTTGTTAAGGTTTGGGAAATCCGATCTCATATCCCACTGTGGCTGCACAAGATCCATTCAAATCTTCTCTAATAATATTGAATGTCTCATTTATTTTCAGGAAAAACCGAATGATAGACAAAGGAAGTATTAATTCCTGCAGTATTAAGTAGATGATAAAATATTCGCAATGGCCAAAGGTTACATATTCGCGAATTCGCGATACATAATATATACTGCACATTTCATCAGTAGTATCAACACCACTTGTATTATAAAAATTTATGATTTCAAGTTTCATCTCTCCAACTTTGGATACGAAATCACGCAGTTATCGAATTCACTTAGTTCATTTTGTCAATCTGTTGATACAGTATCTAATAGACGACAAAGTCGCTATTTCTCCCTTCCTCATGGAGTTTTTGTCATAATTTCTAGAAAACGTTTTGAAATTTTTTTTAAAAAAAATTGTATTTTACAAATATTTTATAGAATTATATTATTTGTATACCGCATTTATTGAAATTTTAAATAAAATATTCGTGCATATTAATATATTTGAAAAAAAAAACGTAAACGGAAACAGTAAAATGTACTTTTCCGTAGATGCTTCGAGTACGAAAATATAACTCAATCACTCGCGGGCTGTTCTCAGCACCCCAAGTAAACTTTTGAAGGGTGTTACATTCCAATCGTCCTAGCGAGATTGATTACATCAGGTGTGAAGGTTCAATGACCTAAAATGGTCAGCTACAGAAAAAATCGTGGCTCTGCGCATTATTTTTAGAATTGTAGGAGGCTTTTCTTGTTGCTGGGGTGTACAGAACACCCCACGCGAGTGATCGCGGGTTAATTAACGTCCTGGTATAACAGCCGAGTTGCTTCCCTTTTACAATCTGCAGCTCCATAAACGATAATTTCTTCGATTGAATACGAGTTCGTCTAACTATCTCGAGAAACGGATTAGAAACGATGGCACCCAGCATTATCAGCTTTAACCCGCGATCACTCGCCCGGGGTGTTCTGTACATTTATTATGTCTAAAATATCTTAAATATTAATGTAAATACAACTAATTTTTAGTTACGCATTATCTGGTTTTCCTTCTGATGTCCAAAATAACTTTTAGAAATAAGAACAGATATAATGTCTTTGAAATATTGCTGTCTAAATTTTCTTTTAATTGTTCTTTGAAAAAAAAAATTAAAATATCTGTTTCTGAAAAAATTATTAATTGCGTGATTTTCTCCATGTATAATATTTTTGAACTGATGATTGAAACAAACGTAAAATACTAAAAAAGTCTATTTTATAGCTTATAAGACGAAATTAAAATAAAAAACTGAAAAAAAAAACAATTAAAGATTACCTTTACAGCTTTATCTGGTACTTAAATCAAATGCATACGAATTCAATACAGGTGTTTATATAAATAAGTTATTTTTTACCTAATTAGGGAAATAGTACCAGCTGTAAATTATTCAAAAACCCTTAAAAAGGGTTTTTCTTGTTATAAATATTTACTATTTTAGTTTTAGAACTTTTACTGCACACTTTATCCCAGAAATGGATGTTTTCATCTTTATACCATTTATTGAACCAATGTAATTCTATGATTGCAATGGTAATCTACAGAGCCAATTTTTTTCGATTAATTTTTCTCTTTTTTCTGCTACTAAGATCCAATTTTATTCTACGAATGAAATGGGGAGGAATTGCAACAAGAAATACCTGGAAACAGTGAAAATAATATTTATTCTATTCATAGAATCTATCGAAATTGTTCCGTATAACATCTTCTTTAAGGCATCTTATTGGTAACAAGATCCCAGCAAAGCTATTTGTGATTACGGAGTCAATAACAGAGACAGGATAAAACAGAAAGGAAAAAAAAGTATGTCTTGGCGCTTTGATTAATCTGTACTTAATGACACTTCTTTCGAAAAAAAAAGTCATATATTTCTGGTACCATGGAATGTGATATTGTTTTTCTTTTCAGAAATATCCATTTATTTGATTTCCAGAATATGAATTCACAGTTTATTCTTTTAATTGAAAAATGCATAGTACTGAAAGAGTATTCAGTTGCATAATTAATAGGATGAAAGAGAACTTATTTCTTTTACAATGCTAATATTATTTTAAAAAAAAGTATTTTGTATATTTAAAGATAACAAGCTTTACATTATCACAATGCTGCTATAAAATAATATTATTTTGTATGACTGTATGGTGTCCAAAAGTTGAAAGGTGAAATAACAACTTGGCTCATTTTGAAACAAACTTTCCTTTAAGAGACTATACCTTTAAGTTGAAATCGTAACTGTTTCCACCATATAAGGAGTATGTATGTTATTTTGAAATTGTATGTTTTATTCAGAACAATCAAAATGCGTTGTACTTAACTCTTTGTTATGAATGTTATCAAATACCAATTCTTAAGTAACAAGCTTTTCATATTGATGTACATGTAACTTTCATGTATCGCATTAAATAAATTAACATTAATCTTTGATTTTCTTTTCTTTTTTTTCTTTTTTTTTCATTACAACAAATGATAGTTTAAAATGAAGACAGATCAACATTTCTTTCAGCGTCAAAATTTTAAAATTGAAAGTTCAACCAGAGTTTTCAACAAAAAAAAAAAATGAAATAGAATACTTACAAAAAACTGAATTTGTAAACTATGAATTACAAATTCCCATTTAGGTCTAGAAGAAAATCGAAAGCCTGTTGTATGAAAATTTGGAGAGAAATGAAACTGTATAAACAAGCTGCGGTGTATCCGTTCTTCAAGGTTCAATAGAAAACGAATGGAAACAAAAACTTACTATCAAACTGCTTTATATTCCTTTTTAAAGTGCAACTAAATCAGATATACTAGAAGACCAGGTTATATCTAATCTACCAAAAAGGCATCTAGCGTATAGTCGAACAGATTGAAGAAAGTAACGCGCAATCATTACACCGGAAGTTTTCAATATGTGGTACCATACAAAGAAAAAGTAAATGTATATGATAAAAAATAATTAAAATGAAAGTAATCTGATTGATATGGATATATGTTTTTTAATTACAACTAATATAAGAATAAATTCTTTTTAAAAAATAAAAATATTAAGAGGAAAAAAATCGAGTAATTGGGAGACCGTTTGAGGATATTTGAAATAATAAATGCTATACAAATGTAATTTATACTTTTTTATTTGTGTAAAAAAATAATTGGCTTAATTAAATAAAATTTTACTTCATATAGCTTTCTGCTGCAAAACTGTTTTACTTCAAATTTCTTGAATAGTTATGTGAAGCATTGTTAGTAAATTTGAGAATAGTAATGTATATATATATATATATATATATATATATATATATATATATATATATATATATATATATATATATATATATATATATATATATATATATATATATATATATATATATATATATATATATATATATATATATATATATATATATAAGGTTTGGAAATTTGCCGATGGAAGTGCCAATTCAAGTGCCAAGTCATTTGATCGAAGTGGAAAATTCTGAGGTCCACCACCAATAAGAATAGTGCAGTTTCTGAATAATGTGATGATAATAAACAATCGGTCAAGTAGTTATATATATCAACACATGTTAAAAATTATTTGACCGATTGTTTATTATCATCACACATTATTCAGAGACTGCACTATTCTTATTAGGGGTGAACATCAGAATTTTCCACTTCGGTCAAGTGACTTGGACAACACTTCAATTGGCACTTCTATCTCCGAAATTTCCAAACCGTATCAACCTAAGGACTTCGGCCATCAATTTACCATAAATAACATGAATTCACAGTTATGTCTTAGTAAGTCTGAATGTATATAAATATATGCTTTAGTCCTCGTCTTTGAAATTGATTTCAACATGAAAAAACATATATTAAACTCCAAAAGAACCAAGATGTGTTTCAAACATATAAATATACATAATATAGATTTAAATAATAATAATTTTTGTTATAGAAACTTACAATATCATAATACGCAATTTACAACAAACAATAGTCCACATTTGGGCAAATTTAATGGAATTTCGAAAATAACGTATTGATCTTTAATAAATGTTCATAGAATAAAATTGACCATAAATTATATTAATATATGAAAAATATACAAAACATATCTTATAAATTTAAGCGATAGAAAGGAAGATCTGTTTTACGTCACAAAAATATGAATATTTAATTTTTATCAGAAATTTAATATTCATTTTTTGTGAAATTAGTAATTAATACTACCAATATAAAAATATAAACATTAACAGTTTAAACATGAAAAACGAGATTATATAGATGGAAAAACCTTTGACATTGGAAGGACATTATGAGAAACATGCATCATCATCATTACTTGTGAGTACGTTGGATGTAAAATACCCATACAACTTGCCCTTTGAGAACATCAGTATTAATTTACCCAAAATATTTGCTTGCCCAAGACTAAATTTGCCCAAGAAATAAAGCAAAACGAGACTTTTTACATCAGCATCTTTGAAAGTCGTCTGATATAATACGATTTTCTAAATTATTTAAGATAATTCATACCCATCAGATATTTTCAGTTTATACAAAATAATTGTGTTATAACTCTTGTTTATCACACTTGAATTTAAAGTGTAAATTCTTTTGGATTCAGGAGAAATTTTAACGACATTTGTAATTGTTTTTGTTGCTAATTTCATCTGTCTGATGATGTCAGATCAAGTTCCACGAAATCCATCTCAGAAAAGGGCTAGCAGTACGTTTGTCGTTAGCCATGGCTTTCATGACTGTACGATTTGGCTCGTTTCCACCCCAATTTTAAGGTAGAACACCCTATAGGTCATCAGGGACCTCCAACTTCTTCAACCCACTTCACGAAAGAAGTTGAGACTCGACGGTTATTTAGAGTGCCGCTGGCCACTATGGCATTATACATTGAGAAACATTCATGCCTTCGCCGGAATTTGAACCCAGTTTGCAGCGTCACTAACCATTATATCAGATGGGTGGCTAATTTTTATTTTAAGTCATAAAAAGATACTAGTGTTAAATTTCTGACCCTAGAGAAAATGTGTTAAAGTTTAACTCATTCCATGAATGAAAATATTATATAAAAAAGAAGAATTCTTACTACGATTTGCATTTATTGTCATGTAGGAAATTATGTACAACACAAACACAAAATTAAGTAATAATTATGCATCACACTAGCAAATAGATTTAAATGTCAACACATTAATTACAAAAAAAAAGTTGATAATTAGAACTAAATTTTTACATGTTCAAGACTTATAAATTTAATATGTAGCGAAGCATTTTTTAAAGAGAAAAAAAAAAGGTGCGTAAACAGTATTCAATAATATGAAAGAAAAACAACACAACTCATTAAATAGTAAATGTTCTTCAGAAAGATAAAGTAGGTATTAATATTATTCCGTTTAAATGAAAACTCCCTTGATTCATCATAAAGTTGTATTTTTTAATATTTATTTTGCCAAAAAAAATGTACTTTTAACGTAAACGTGTTAAATCAAGAAAGAATGAATGCAAATGCCACAGCATGTAGATATAAAATAACACTACATCATTAGAATAATAAATGGGGATTTCAACATACTTAGTAGAGATTAATGATAAGAATGGCGGAATTCTGTACTAAGGCGATTAGCGTCAGCTCACTATCCATTTAAAACAGTGAAACACCAAGGCCTTTACTTTTCAATGAAAAAAGTCAGAGTAGTTTACGCATTAAATGGAATGTGATGCTGCATGTATAATTATATTTAACTCGTCATCAGCTTCACGCTCATTGCTTTTACAATAGCAAAATAGACTTCTAAAAATTAGTTTCACTAAGTACATTGGATTAATTCGTGCATTCTATAATTAAATACGATTTGAATAAAGAGAACAAATGTCATTTTCAGCATAACATTGCCTTTATTTAAAACTACAGAAGTACAATTAATTTAATGCAATTACTACTCGTCCTTGCTCCTACGACTCACACATCATTAAGTTATTTAGAATATTTTTGCATTTCTGATTTTCAAAACAATAAATAATTTTGTTTATACGATAGATATCTTAGCCAGGATACAGTTATTGATTTTAATTAATATTCGAATTTAGTTTATATTCATTTGGCATATTGATTCTAAAATAAAAGGATTAAATAATTTTTTTAAATCAACTTATATTGAGAAAAAACAAACAAATGAAGGCTTAGTTGGGCACATTGTTAAAAAAAAATAGGAGGGAGGTTTAACACACAGAAAATAAATATATCAAATATATCAATCTTAAAACGAAAATTTATTAGATTTCTAAATTTAAAGGGTTGTTTTTTCCTTAGAAAATAATGGTTTATAACATAAATTTTCAGAAATATAAAAGAACACAATAAGACGCATAATGATTTTTCAGTTTCTGCTATTTCTTTATTTCAAGACTTTGATTTAAACTTGTAAATAAAATATGTGGTGTGAAACATTGTGTCTGTTACAACTACATATTATTTCTTCAAGGAATAATATTAATAATAATAAAAAACCCACTTTTATTTGTTCAAAACAGAAGTATTTAGAAAATATATTGTCCATGTTTTTCTTATTTTGTATATACTGAATTCATTTTTTTTCCGAAAGCTTGTCATGTATTCTTCTTGATTCCAAGTACATTTTTTTAAAAAGGGTTACATTATGTTCAAGTTTATATTTTAAATGCTTTGTAAAATTAGTTATTTTAAGAGGACCAATGTTTATATTGCATTAAAATATTCAACTGAAAGTTATTCTCCTAAATCTTTTAAGAAATATAGTGTTAGGAATTTGTTTTTCCAGTACTACTTACTATTTCAAAAGTATTTTTAGAAATATATAGGTTTTGTAACTTATTTTCAAAAATATATATAAGTCAAGATTTTAGTTAAGCAATAAGGGTTCTGATAGAGAGAAAATGAAAAATTATCAGAGTTGGTGACAAAATCAAAGTAGTGATTTTACTTTCATGCTCCTAGTACATGTTTTGAGCAATTTTCCAACAAATTTCGAACAATTTCTATAATAGCAATGGCTCCGAAGAACTTTTCCAAGTTAATTGAAAAAGTTGTTCGAAATAAAGGTTGCTTGAAATTCCAACCAATTCGGTTCTTTGGTGTCCTACATCATAAACAAAATGTCAGCTTCGGTCTCGTCAAACGCATCAGATATGGCGTATAATATTTTAAACATTATAGTGCTTCATTACTGTTTACGCTCATCAACGAAAGCGCGAGCGAAATAAAATAAGTAATTTTGAATGTTCGTTTTCCAAAGCAGACAAATCTGCGAGTAATTTTTCAATGTGGAAATAGAGCGAGGCTGACATCAGAGCATAATGTTTTATACACGGCTCCCTTCACCCTCAGGTTGGATGAAAATTGGGTGAAGAAGTTGTATAAAAAATGTACGTGTGATGCGGACTTAAAATTACAATACGACCTTATTTATAAACCATACAAATTATCAAGATAAGTTTTAAATTCTGTATGGTTGCTTTGAAGTAATAGATATTTTATGTAAGTTACTTTTAAGCAATATGATAAGCATTATATTACTTTTCCCTTCTGATTTTTAAATTGAAACTGATTGTAAAAAAAATATTTAATTTTTTTTTCAGTCATCCATTTCTAAAGTATAACGCTACATTTCCAACATCCTACTTTTGAAAAAACAGATTTTCTGCCGTGCCTGCTTTAAAGATAAAATATAAATCTCAGCTAAATATAGAAAAAAAATAATATTACACCTTTTTCTTTGAAAAACTTTGCTCTGTAAGACATGCCCATTTCAGTCAGTAGTAATTATTAAACTTGTTCTTGATTTAGTATTTAAAATTTAATTATCAAATATATTTTGCAGTACCGATATATTTATAATTATAATAAGCATTATTTTATGTTATATCAGAATCTTTTGTTTTGCTTCCTTTTTTTATCACATTTTTACACATTGTTCCTAATATTTGACTGTTTGAACATGTATTAGCTTCTTTCAGCGTGAGTTATGTGTCTCACCCCCACCTCCTCTCTCTAGAAATGTTGCTTATTCATTGTAATTGTGAGCGCAAATTGTATTATATATTCGGAAGTGGAGTATTCTTTTTCAGTTTACATTGGAACTTGGCGGGGCACTTTTTATGGGATACGACTTTTTCCATATGATCCCAGTGGTTAATAAGAGCGATATTGTTCTTACGTAAGGCTTAGCAAATTATTTTTTAACTGTCCTCTAAATAGGACAATAGGACGATCCGCAAGCAATTGATGCGCTCTTTTTCTCTTTATAACGAAGAGTTTAAAATAAATAATTTCCCTTATAGTGTTTCACCCCTGCTTAGTTATGGCAGTGTAAATGTTTCTGAAGTTAGAGGAAGCATTATAATTATTAAACAGTTTAGATTCACAGGTGAGAGTGATGTTGAAATGGCCAAGTTATCACCAGATGCCAGTGAACTAACTGACAAAGTGAAGGAATGAGAGAATAATGTAAATACTAGTGAGATTATTGTAAAAGATGTTCCTGGATATTTGAGGGTTTGACGTAGAGATAGTTTCCAGTTTGAACTACCTACAAGCTCTAGTATTTTAACAACAAAGAGCAGAATAAAAGCTAAAAGACGTCAGTCATTTTAGATAAAGAATAAATCACCACACAATACAAAATAGGAAACACGGGCTAACTCAACTGCAAGTGACTTGCTAAAGCAGATAAAAACTGCCTTGAAAGATAAAACTTCACAGCAGAGCTTTTTGAGTAGTTATATTCCGCGAAAAAGTTTACGATCTCATTGTAAAAGACACTATGCGATATGCTGCAGATGTAAGAAACGAACACGAGATTTCTTCACCACTGCTGATGAAATACGTGTTTCTATAGGATTATTGCTTCTAACTGGTTATTCCAATACCATTGAACGTGATTATTGGTCAGATGCTGAAGACCTTGGCATTAACTTTGTGAAAAATTCCATGTCACGAAACTGCTGCCAAAAGTTGAAATTTTATTTACACTTTGTGAACAATGGAACTGTAATTCAGCATGTCCAGGATCGAATCTTCTAAGTAAAACCTTTGTTTGTGATACTCAATAATCCTTTTATGAAATTTTGAGGCAAGTATTAAGACAAAAAGATACATTTAACGTGAAGATGCCGAATTTGGTAAATTATTACAACAAACATGTGGTCGGTGTGGATTCCCACGACTGGTTGGCTGGACTTTATTCCATTAAAATTCGTGGAGAAAAGTGGTACTGGCTACTTTTTATATGTTCCCTGGATATGGCTAAGGTAAGCGCCTGAATAATTCTCAAAACTCTCAACAAAAATGAAGCCGTAAACTTGAAGGAGTCCCGAAGAGCACAGTAACAACCTTCAGTCTAAAAAAACTGTGATAAAAACTAGAGGTAGACTTAGGATCTCGTGTATACCTTCTGATACAAAATAAGACTTCCGTAAAGCTAACGCTGGTCATTTTTTTACTAAAGCTAGAAAAACAACGTCTTTGTCAAAGTGAGGGCTACAAAGGAAAACCTAAAGCATACTGTGGCAAATGTGACAAAACGCTTTGCCTGGCTTTATATTTGGACCTTTCCACCAAAATTTTAGAATGACCTTTAACTGAAAAGTGGAATATTTTGAAAACCAGAACGCATTATTCAAATAAAGTAGAATTTTGTGCTCATAAATAGTTTTTCATCATTGAAGAGAACACTAAAACATGTAAATGCCAATTTTATCCTGTTTATCCTAGTGTTCTATTTACTTGCAGGTCAGATTTCCTATATAAAATATGTATATTTTTCAAAATTTGTTATATTCAGTTTAATTAGGTTCAACTAACTTTCGAAAATATAATTCTACTCAAATTTGAACAGAATACATAAAATGAGATAAAACGGGTTAGTGTTTTTTTTTTCTTATGTTCGGCTTTTCGATATGCTCACGACCCTTTTGTAGGATTACCACGCCCCCTAGGGGTGCGTGCCCCACAGTTTGAGAAGTGCTTTAATTAACAAATTGGATATTGTTTAACAATTTACACTTTTCAAATGTAAAATTGTAACATTATGAATTTAAATGCAAATTTCTAGGTGGATAAATGTGTGAAAAAGATGCGTAAATAATTAAATTTTCTTGCGTAGCTAGTCACACGATTGGGCATCTGATCTCATATCTATTTTTTCGTTATAAAAACTAATAACTAGCACACTCCAGATATTCTATCAATGATTTAAGTGTAGATATGCCCCAGAGACTTTAGTGAGCTGAATACTAATGGTTAAATTTGCATGTAAGAGTTGTGCAACTATGGTTTAATGGATTGGTGATACATGTAATTCTCACACTTATATGAAGATATACGGAAGTCTAAAAAAATGGCGCATGAGAGACCTTCTGAGAAAATATCCGAGTGTCAGTGGATCGAACATATGTTCAGTATGTCTCAATGACTGGTAGGTTCTCCAAATGGTCGTCGAGACTCTTTATCGCAACACTAACTATAAAGGTATTGGTTCAATTAAAAGGTACATCATTTAGTTGTCAAGCCCTTCGAAACAACTTACATGTGTAATGGCAGTACTTATGTCAGTTAGAAAAATTCCCTTTGATTACTTAGAAAAAAGGCCTCGTATCTGACATGGTGCTAAGGCTATCACCCATAAACGAATTAATGGCATCGGTACTCTTTCCAGACGAATCCCGATTTGCGAATAGAAAAATGATTGCCAAAGGAGATTCTGAGGGCATGTTCATTCGCAGTCTCTGATGTCTAGCTTCACGCCAGTCTTATAATAACCGCCATAGTTTAAAAACTACGTTATATTTCTGCTACGAACATCTGTAGTACGTGTATAATCCGCAGTTTCTCATCAGAAAAATGTGCTGAATAAAAATATTTTTACCTGTGATTTGGGCATTTGTGCCGACACATAAAAGCATGGTAATGCTGAATCTCATGTTGTCCAACACTCTAAACAGCTTGTACGTAATTTCCATTTGGACATGGCAGCCTCTCTCATTATATCTACCTTATAATCAAGTTTGAAGTCACCAATCGGGAGAGCCTTCCAAAGGCATCATAGAAGATTTGAGATTTGTTTTTGACTGTACTTTTCAAGATATATTTCATATAACCATTAATGTAATCCCAATAGAACTTATAGTAGCCCGTGTAAACCACATTAACTACAGAATCAACAGTTATCAAGTGTATATCTTGTTTGCTTTTTGATTACTTGAAAAAGAGTGTTGCCTCTTTATCCACGCTACTATACTGTTCGAATTAATTGGGACAAACACGTTTTTCTGGTTTGAGTTCGTATGTGATTACTCTAATGATGTCCTGAACCACCTCGAATATTTTATATCTGCCTTTAGGTATTGTGACAGAATGACTTTGGCTATAAATTATTTATTTAATGTATCAGGAGCACAGTTGTGAGCACTTCAGTGAGGCTGCTAGTTAATTCAATTTTGCGCTCTCTATGGGACGTGTTACTTTTATTTGTACAAAGATGGGTATTACTCCGAAGAGCCCCTCTAAAATAAATCGCTCTCAATAAGCACACTTAAGAGACTGGTAGAGATGGCAGTTGGTGTTACCGAATTAAATATTTTTAGAACATTTCAAAATTCTGGATCATCGTCTTCAAAAAGAAAAGAAAAATTTAGGTGCAAATAAAAACATATTGCAAGAATTGATAAAATTTTAAAAAGAAGTAGCAAAATAAATCCAAGAAAGACAAATAGACCTTTGAAGGGATTTTTTGGATAATGGTGTTGAAGTTAGTTTCTCAACTGCACTGAAAAGGCTTCTGGAAGGTGGTCTTAAGGCAACCAGACTGAGAAAAAAACTATTTCTAACTCAGAAATTGTTGAAAAAATGAATACCATGGGCCAAAAAATACCAAACATGGACTGTTAACGACTGGAAGAAGGTTATTTTGAGTCAACATTTGTTTGTGCAGGGATACAGATCAAGTGTAGTTAGAGGAAGTGAAGTTGAAACTTTGTTACCAGATCATATCCAACAAATTATAAAACCCTTCTAAACAGATGTTTGTTTGTTTTTTTCACAACAAATGTCCCAAAAACATAGTTCCTGTTAATTACTTGATAAATTCTGTCACATATATAGAAATATTAGGACGTAGGTTTGTTCCATTTATGGAAATATTTGATGGAACATTTTAGCATGACTTGGCCCCTTCGTCACAATTCGAAATGGGCCCATACTTGTATGTGGAAAAATAAATTAAAAGTGTTTGATTGGCTTGAAAATTCCCCAGACTAAAATCCTATTCAAAACGGATAACATATTCTCAAGAATCGTTTCGATAAGATGGATTGCATGACAACAGAGCAACTGATCAAAAGGGCTATACTAGTGTATTTCCAAGATGGTGAAATCAAGAACAAGTGCCCTACTCTAGTAGTGTCAATGCCAAGACAGGTTGAAAACGTCATTTCTGCTAAAGGAAAATATACTTCGTACTAATATACAAATTTTTCAGTCTATTTAAGGTATGTAAAGATAAAAAGCTAAGAATTTAGAAAAAGAACTTTCTTCCCATTTGTCCCGATTAATTCGAACAGTATAGTACTTTCCCATAGAGCAATCCTTCGTAGCGATGTATTTTTATTTTTGAGGAGTGCACTTCATTTTTTAAACCAACTGTATACTGATTCAGTTTAACTTTAATATGAGTAACCAAAAGCCTTTATATTACTCGTAACTGAATAACACTAATAATGATCTCAACTAGCTTAAATATAAGTTTATAATTACTGATTCAGTACAACAAGTATTTTATACTTAAGAAAACTAATAGTCTAAGAAAACTAAAACTTCAGAAAATAGATATTCATGCTTTGGGTATTGCTTACTTGATGCATTTTCAAAATTTAATATCGAAGCATCAAACCTCTATTTATTGGATTCAATATACATGGACACATTCAACGTTTTCACATTTTGAGTGTCTTTGGGAAAACTAATATTGAAAATGTAATGCACAGACCAATTTTCGGAAATATTTTGGATTAACAAAAATAACTCTAAGTAGTTTTCGTTTCAAATTTAAGACTTCAAACAAAATTCTTAACTGGTTATTAAAACTATACGGATATGGTATTTGTTTTCATGTGACAAGTTTTACTCAAAAGAGATCAAGCACAACCTAAGCCATTCAGTTTTACCATTTTCTTTTAATGAATTACATTATGGTATTTCACTGAGTTATGTGAAGATATAATACTTAAAGTTATAACACATATTAAAACTTATATGTAACGCAAGATCTAATTTTTATCCTTTCCTTTATCTCAGTATTTCCATTGAACAATATTTAGGGCTATCTGATGATACGAATATATACATGAACTTGCAAACAAAATAAACTGTGGCTTTCAAAGGCTTTAAATAAAAAAAAAAACGTATGGTAAAACAAAGTAAATGTTTTCATTAAAAATTAATTGCAAATTTTATATAATCAGATAGCGTCAGTAACGTAAAAAGAAGATTCTGAAACCTGTTCTACTATTACAACCTTAGCACATAAACAAATCTTATATATATATATATATATATA
>BMAV01002676.1:155257-169977 GCA_019973955.1 Trichonephila inaurata madagascariensis
ATAAAAGTGAAAACGTACTAAAACCTACAGTGCTAAAACAGGAAGAAAATGGAATTTACCAGACACAACAAATGTAGGAACAAAAAAGTCTTAAGACTAAACTGGATACCTAATATAGATTTCTAAAGCTGTCGCTGAATTAGGCAAGCGAATTAAGGTTAGCAATGCTTTATGGATCCAACCTTCCCCGTACAGTATAAACTTTCGACATAATAGGAAAAAAAGAAACTAAGTTGAAAAGTTAAGCCTAATATAACACGTGGAAAAAAAACCTGATAATATATTAAAATGAAGCTAAGAAAAGAGAACAATAATGAATGTCACAAGAAGAGGAATAATAATAATAAAATTAAAAAAAAAACTTACGTGTAAAATAATTACTTAATTATATATTACAAGGGTTTGTAAATGTAATTAACGTCTGTTGCATAACACCTCTAAAAATAAATTTTAAAATAGTATCGAATAAATCAATGTTTTCACTTTTTGCAAATGCAATATTATCAGAATGAGATTTTTTTTTTTTTATCTTTTGCTCAAAAATAAATATATCATCATATATTAGTTTATTTTGAAATTGAAGATAAGCATTGATCAATATAACAGTACATACTTTTATAAAGATTATCATTATAATCTTAAAGAAAATTACATTATACCTCAGCTTTTATGCTTTTTGCTATAATAATTTTATACTTTTGTGATCAATAATTCTTTATAGAAAACTCTGTATTTGGGACAAGATGATAACCAAAAATGTAATTTCGGATCTTGGTTCCAATATAGAGGAAAAAAAATGCCATTAAAAATAAAATATATATAAAATGCTGGTAATTATTATTAAATATATTTGCATTATTATTAGGCGCATTTCTTAAAAACTTTTTATTAACGTATCACATTTGATCACCTCTTTCTTTGTCGTTTATATTGAAAAAAGTAGTCATTTATCGTAAAAAAAAAAAAAAAAAAATAATGACACATTGTCATTATTATTAAATATTTGCTTTATTATCAAACTTATTTCATAAAAGTTTTTATAAATCATTACTTCTTGCTTTGTTACACACACAAAAAAAATCAGATACTTGTGTACAGAAGATTGTTCAAACTTTATGAAAACGTATTTGATAGGTAATTTTTATGAATAAATACCGTATTTTTTGTGGAAATTCTTTTCTATTTGATAGCCATGATTCTTGACAACAGCTCTTGCTCAAACTTTTTGTGAATGTAAACTTGTTCTTATGTCACGCAAATGCCACTCCATTCCTCCTGAACCATTTTTCAAAGTATGTTCAGTATTCTTGCATGCAGTTTTCTTTATACTCATTTTAATCAACCGAAAGAACAAAATTCCATCGCAAAAGCGTAAGATGATTTCATTAAATGCGATACACTTTATACCTGTTTCTGATTCTTTTTTTTTTTGGAAAATAGTACTTAAAATACTTAAACATGTGACTAGAGGCTTTTTTCCATATGAAACTCAAAGTCATCAATGTCCTTTCTATACAAATTTGGAATGTCTTCTTTAGAAATTGGTTCTAAAATATTCTACTTATAGAGTAGAGTGAATCAATTTGGAATTTACTTGATTTTTTTTTAAATTTGTTGTAACACAATTTCTTAACTGTGATGAATCCATTTATATAGAAACTTTTCTGTAGAATGACAAAGTCATTTCGTGCAGTCATTCTCGTTATTTAAGCGACAGAAAATTGATCTTCTTTTACTACAGTCTCTTAAATGTACCCATTCCTCATCAATTTGTATCACCAATTTTCATTTTTCAGCATTTAGACATTTTAGTAATATATTTTTAAAAATGAACAAAATTTGATTTTAAACATCTGTTTTATCTTTAAATTCTTATGAATGATTTTAATTACCATTCCTAAAGACATTTCTGGTATCGATGCAATGGAATTTTGAGTCAGCAGTTTATTTTGGATCAGAGAAATCATTTTCTTGATAGTTGCCTTCGTCGCCATATTTTCATTTTTACTCTTTGCTAGACACTTTTTCTCTTCAAAATTTAATATATTACAAACACCTTTTGATTGAAATACACTACCCGAGAGTTCTACAATGCTTTTTATTTTGTTGATACGAATATTTCTCATTGGAAAGCGTAAGTACGTAATCTTTCAACTGTATATAATTCTTGTGAACCATTTTTAAAGTGAATCTTTTATTTTACGTTCCAATTAAAAGGAAACATTAAGATACGATTATATTGAAGTTTCAAAAGTTTTATCTCATAATACAGACGGGAAAATGAATTACAAAATATTTTCAATAAAGTGCGAATGACCTTCTGTGTAGCAGCTTAGAGCAGATTTTGAGAAACTGAACTAAAAAACGCAGCATTTCAAGCGCATAATATGTAAATAAATTAATACAATTTCACCTGAAAAAAATTGCAAAAGAGTTAGATGTAAATATATATACCACAACACCAAGACGGAGTGTCGGTAAGTAAAAGAAATTTGGTAGACTTATTGTAACGTTGCTTCAATAAGGTTTGCGCTAGGAGCATAAGGTAGGTGCGAGTAGACCTCCACTATGAACAGACAAATAAGGTTTGCTTTAAATACGCTCTGTCCAGTTCGTGAACGTTGCATATCGATATAATTTGACGAAGATGTTAATTTGGAAAACATTTTAGAAGTGTTTTCTTTATCAACACATGAGTTTAATTGAAGTCATGTAATATAGCTAAAAGAAGGCAGTTTTTCTTCCCCAATATTTCAGAAATGTTTGGCGAGAATGTATCCACTGTGCATTTTTTGTTGGCACCATTGACAAATGGAAGACTTTGTTTAAAAAATAACGGGATTCGTGAGGTCTTATGGCACAGTTAAGTGGGAGGGCCACTGTGTTCCGTGAATGGTTGTGGAGTACTGTACTATTTTTGTAGAAGAAATACGAGTTGCAGCTGACAAGCACAGTAACAAAACGAACTCTTAAAAATATGTCAGTTCATGGACAGATCCGAACAAGACATGAGACATGTTGTGTGTGTAATGTGCACATTCTGCTGACTCCAAGCCAATACTGTTTGCAACATCATAGGTGGCAAGCTGTGGCTCACTGGATGAAAGATTGGATATTTGTTGTATTCACTGATGAATGCCATTTTTTTTGTTAACTTTTTTTTGTAGTTGTTGGATGCAAGTTGAGCGGAAGTAACCAACTTGTATGTAGCATAGTAGTACTACATATGACGTTATGGTATGGGAAGTAAATTTCATATAATATCATGTTTATTTTCATGGATATTTCACATTCAGGACTGCAAACTTATACGTCAGTCTTGATTCAACCAATTGCATTGGCAATTATGAACAACAATATATAAGGGGTTGTTTTCCAACAGTATAACGTGCGTCCTTTCTAATGTTCAGCATGAACTGGACATCATTGAATGTCAAATTAGGTGTCTTCCACAACCAACATTAATCATCCTTGTGTTCATCACCTAAAGGCAACAAATGTGGAGCTATATCACATAAAATTACATCCCAAAATTGTACGACAAAATGCTCTCACGCTGTTAAGACTGCAGTCGATATCTACCGTTTACACCACTTAATAATCTACCTTAATTTCACATTTAAGTGATCTCTTCTCGCGCTTACATTAATCAGTGTTCTTGAAATTACTACCAGTTAAATATGCTACCTATAGAAAAAAAGTATAACCAAAATTTTTTATTTGGACATTTTTTTTTTTTTTTTTGAAATTCCGATTTTTTTTCTGAATATATAATCAAAATGTTACAAATCAAATTTTATTTTATATGAAAATAAAAGTTTCTATAAATTAAGGATGTATTTTTATTTAATTTAAGTAGGGAAATATATTTATTTATTATTTTTTGCTGTGGAAAATAAATGTAATCGCGTTTGTCAAGTAACATGGGCTGATAAGTAAAACTCTCAGAATATTTAGGAAGAAAAGCGAGCAAAAATCTCAAGCAATAAGAAAAGAAATTAATAATTTAAAATATTTCTTTATATTTGCATGTGGGAAGAAAAGGCTTTAAAAAATTCATTATAAAAGTGCTTAAAGCGACTATAATGAAAGTAATTTAAACAATTTATATTTTCGTAGAAAATTAATTTTAACAAATTTAATGGATAGTTTTTTTTTAAATTTTATATCTATCCATCTATTTCTTTCTTTCTATGTATATACCATATTTACTCTATTTTAAGCCAACATCGACTCTAAGCAACACCCCCAATTTTCTACACGTTTTTGAGCAATAAGTATTTAAAAAAAATGTGAAAGAGTCCTTTAATGTCCTATAATTAAGATTTTTTTTTAAAAGTATCTATGTGTTTGAAAGTATATTAAACATTGATAAAATAATTATGTTATTAAAAAAAACGTATTGTTCGTTTATCTTACCAGTATTAAAAGCTTTCAAATACATAGATGACATGTAGCTACTCTAACACTTAGGATCATGTATCAAAAATTATTACAGCTCCTATTGGCACAGCTGACTTGGGAAATGATACCGACGTCGCCATTTTCACACATGTTGTCATCTTTCGGGCTATCTAATACATTTGTTATGCAACATTTATTTTTTTAAATAAAGTATTATAGGAGAACTAGCTGCATGGCCCGGTTTTGCACGTTCTTTCTCTTTCCCTCATGACTCCAGCACTTATGTGTGTGTGTTTGTACGCGCGCAGTGTGAGTGACTTCTAAAATTATTTTATTAAATTTCCCTTTTTCGAAATTTGTTGCATTTTTTTTCGATTTAAGACAGGTTTTCCCCCTCTCTCTACCCCTCAGGGGGCTCACCTTCTTTAGGTGAGTACGGTTTTCACGCTCCCGAGGTACCTAGTGATCTTTTCCTCTTCCTAAGGGGTTTACTGTCTTTGGTAAACATGGGCTTCACGAACCCAGGGTACCCTAGTGATCTTTCTCTATTTTCGGCCCTCCTTCTTGCCATTCAAATTTCCCTTTTCTTCTTTTCCCGTCTAGACCATAGACCCAAGTTACAAAATGAACTATGTTCAAAATTTGTTTTTTCTATTGAAAAAACTCTTTTTATTACTAACATATTATGGTTTACATTTGTATTGTGTTAGTTTAGTTCCTTTTTCGTATATTTCTTTAAATTTTTGATTATGTTGCTTTATTTGTTTTCGATTAACACCGTTGTTTTTTCAACCCGCATGTTTGCCGTGTGCGGCGTCCCGTAAGGAGGAAAATGGTGTTCTGGGGATCCTTTGCGTTCCCTTTGCCCACATATCTCCAGTATGGAGGAGATTAGTGGCCTAGGGATACCTCTGCGTTCCCTTTGGCCCACGCTTCACTGTAGATGGGTGGCAGGAGTGAGCCCGCTCCTGTCAATCGGCTGGTAGTACCTCTCTTCGGTGTCCCCGAAGAGACACTGCTGTAGGGTTAGTGCTGCAGATAAGGGGTGTCGGGTTTACCCGTTGGATCCTCGCCCTGGACTGTAGCATTATATTCTGGGTGTACTCTGGGTAAGCGCCGTGCCTGGTTTTTGGCCAGTTGACCGGCACACTGCCTCCCTTGTTGGACTCCGTGGTGGGTGGAGGCACGCCAGGATGAAGTGGTATGAGCGTTCTTATGGATCCAATGCTGCTGTGCCCGGGTAAAGGCCTCGTATTACCCAACAAACTTAACATTGATCAAATTGCTACTAATGTCAGGTTTTTATTGATACCATTGCAAAACATTGAAATGTCTAAAAAATCACCATTTGCCATTCATAAGTCACTAATTGGAATAGGTGGAGAACCGAAATCTGTCAAACGTTTAAGATCCGGGGATCTACTGATAGAGACTGTGTCCGCTTTAGAAACGAAGTCTTTTCTCCTCGCAAGCACTTTTCTCGATTCTCCCGTAACAATAACTCCTCACAAATAACTGAATACTTCTCGCGGTGTTATTTCTGAACCCGACTTGTTGAGCACTCCTGAATCAGAAATACTTGAAGGATTTTCTGATCAGGGTGTGATTCAAGTCAGGAGGATTATAATAAAAAAAGATGCTACCATTATTCCTACAAAACATATCATTTTAACTTTCAATAGCCCGAAACTTCCGTCCACAATAAAAGCCGGATACCTTAACTGCAAAATTCGCCCGTACATTCCGATTCCTCTGCGATGTTTCAATTGCCAGAGGTTCGGACATTCACAAACATCCTGCCGTGGACAACTTACTTGCTCTAGATGTGCATTTGTTGGACATGCTTCCACAGATTGCAGTCTAGAGCCTAAATGTATTAACTGCTGTCAACCCCATACTGCTGATTCAAAACTATGCCCAAAGTGGAAAATAGAGAAACAAATACAGGAGATAAAAACAAATAAAAATATTTCTTATCCGGAAGCACGTAAATTAATAGTCCCACAGTTATCTCAAACATACGCTCAAGCTGCCAAATCCTCTACCATAAATAATACTACTCAAACAGATGAAAATATAACACTAATAAAATGTCCGGCTTTAAAATTACTTGAACCACTCCCTAAAACAAATATATCAATATCCACTCCTATTTCCACATCAACGCAAGCCCAACTCGTGCCATCCACCACAGAAGTTAGCGTCTCTGAACCTCAGCCACCTATTCCTATACCCAGTAATGCACTTTCCACCCCAATTAAAGCTTCATCATCCATGTCCGCTTCCTCATCCAACTCCACTACTCAACCCCCTTCTAGCTCTACATTAATTGAATTAAAAAAAAAAAGGAAAATTCGGGATAGAAAAAGAAGAAAAGAATTAATTAAAACAGTTTTAGACATAAAAATGACTCCACATAGATCGAGGAAACCAGCTTCTGATGAATATACAACGGATGAGGAAGAAATGATTGTTTACGACGTAGAAGACGATATTGAATCGAATCCCGACTGCGTTAAAAAAAATGGAAAAACTTATAACAAGGGAGAATTAACTCCGACGAGACATAGAAAATAACTTTTCTCAATACCTGTCAAACTTGGTGGGGAATTCTCCCTACCAATTTGAATTTTTAAATATATTGAAAATGAATTTTATACTTTTTTTTAAGATTTTAAATTTTTTAACAGAAATTTTATAAACCTTTTAATGTTTAAACATATGTTTGGCGCAGTATAGCCAAAATTGGCTCTTGCGCCATAAAACCCCAAATTCACACACTCACTCACTCACTCACTCTCTAGCCCGGCATAACACGGGGTTTTTATAGTTCAAAATTATTGTGTGTGTGTGTATGTTCCCTCTTCCTCTCCCCTCACAGATAAGATATAATTTCAAATTTAGATGTATGACCGTTAAAAAATAATATTGCATTAGTTAAAAAATTATTAATTTAAAGCAATAAAAAGAAAAGGATTCTAATGCTAAGAGTAAAACATACAAAACACTTTCTTCGTTTTTTTAATAATAGTTTCTAAGAAACTAAAGTACACTGCTGGCCACCGTAAATGCAACACCCTGAAGGAAGCATGCAAATAACATGAAATTTACAACATGCATTAGCGGAGGTGAGATATGCAAATGATTAGAATTTCAGCGCAAACACACATCATGCGCGCCTGTGGCGCCACCTCAAAGCGCTATTTAAGGCTTGGATATTTCGAATTTTTCAAGTTCGGCAATTGTGTTTTTCTTGTCATTTCTTTCAAAAAACGATCAGTTATGTCTCGAAGAAAACAGCGATCAGCTTTTGATCAAGTATCCGAGTTCGACAGAGGAAGGATAGTGGCCTACCGAGATTGTGGATTACTTTTAGCTAAATCGGTAGGCGTGTTGGACGAAACCAAACAACTGTAATGTGGATCTGTGACCGTTGGATGCAGGAGGGTACGACGGACCGACGTAAACGATCGCATCCACCTCAGTGCACCACTTCACGTGAGGACAGGCAAAATGTACGCATGGCAGTGATGGATCGCTCAGTCACTTCACGAACCGTAGCAGACCACATTGAGTCTTTAACGCATTAGTCAGTGTCTGCGCCTGCCATTCGACGCCGTTTAAAGCAAAGTGGTCTGTGGATTTATAAGCAATATTATTGTAAAGTTTCATTAAAATCCATCCAGTTGTTTTTGCGTGAAACGCTACCAAACAACCTCACGAACTTTTGCGTTTATAATATATATTAGGATGTAATAGAATAATTAAAAACTGTTGAATCTGACAAAAGCTATATCATTTTGTTTTGGGCATAGACACATATTTTTTCTTTTATACGTGTTAAATTTTCAGTGGCCACTGCTCTGTTTTCGTTTTTTTTCTGCTTATAAATTTGCCTCCCTTTTTTTACTTGCGTCATGGTGATATCAGCTAGCAATTATATATATCCTTGATGCTTAGGTCATGAATCTTGTTACTTTTTTAGATACATAGATGGCTTAATTATATTCAGTAATATAGTAGACTTTGTTCCTAACCTTAATTATTATCCCCATTATTTAAAATTAGTAAAAACTAATTATAATAATGAGTCAGCTAACCTTTAATTAAATGTTAAAAATAATTTGCTATTAAGTAATATTTTTGATATAATAGACTCATTTGGTTTTTACATTATAAAAATGCCTTTTTGGGGCAGTAACCTACACCTATCAATATTTAGAAATATTATCTTAAATTTTGTAAAAAGAAACAATGACTTAGTTACTGATAACATTTTAAAACAAAGTAATTTTGTGAATTTTTGCAATAATTGTTTAGAATACAATTATCCAAGTAAATTTATTTATAAATTAATTTCTATTTCTAATTAAATATATTTTTATCTTAGTTCAATATTTTATTTAAAATTCCTTCTATTTAGTTTATTTTAAAAAAATATTTTTAAAAAAATTTTAAGCGCTTATTTTAATTGTGATATATCTATTAGTATATTCATCCAAGTATATTTACTTTGTAATATATTTCTATTTGATTTTATCTATTCTTGACTTTGTTCATTATCGTATTTAAAACTTCCTTTATTTAGTTTATTTTTTTAAAAAAATCTTAGTGGGTTGTTTAATTGCAAAATAAATATCCAGGGGGTGCCACGATTTTTTCCTTTTCGTGTAGTCATTTCAATCTTTTACGTCATTTCGCGTTAGGAGCTAATTATGGAAGGTTGGATTTTCGATTTCCAGTAATTATTTTACACGTAAGTTTTTTTTTTTATTATTATTATTTTTTCTTCTTCTTCTTGAGACATTCGTTATTGTTTTGTTTTCTTAGCTTCATTTTAATATATTATCAGGTTTTTCTTCCACGTGTTGTATTAGGTTTAACTTTTCAATTTTTTCCCCATTATGTCGAAAATTTCTGCTGTACGGGGAAGGTTGGATCCATAAAACATTGCTAACTCTAATTCGCTGGTCTAATTCAGCGACAACTTTAGAAATCATAATAGGTCTCTAATTTAGTCCAAAGACATTTTGTATCTACGTTTGTCGTGTCTGGTGAATTCCAATTTCTTCCTGCTTTAGCACTGTTGGTTCTAGTACTTCTTCACTTTTATTTTATATTACTATATATATATATATATATATATATATATCATTTTTGATACAGAAATAATCTTATTAAAATACAACAAGTTACAAATTCAGGTATTTCTATCATTTATTATCGCCCATGCAATTAGATCTAAATAAAAAACGTAATTATAACCTTTCATTATATTACAACTTATCAGAGAATCTATAAGTTTAAATAATATTGTGAATTTTTTAAATAATTCTGTGTTTTCCCTCCTTACCCTGAGCATAATTTCTTATTCATTTCATTTATGTATAAACAAGATTATTAGAAAAATGATTTATTGAGAAACCGAAATTTCTTGAACTGCGAACGAACATATATCTATAGTTTATTGACCCAAATAAAATGTGTTATCCCTTTCATTTATGTATATATGTTGATACATTTCTTACAAATTTTAATCAACAGTATGTTTATATTTTCATAAGATTGAGTAAATAAGTGTTTTTATTGCCTTCATATAATCCGTTATAAATAAATACATCGTGTTATTTATTCTCAGAGTAAAAGAAAAGCATTTTTATCATGGTTAAGAATGATATAATTAGAAGAATGCTTTTAGATTCTTTATTTCTTAAAATATATAGTTATAGTTTATATGTTATTCATGTTTTATATACAGTCACTTTTATTGTAAAATATACTAATTATTGATTTCTAGAAGAACAGTTGATATCTATAGCACTACAAAAATAAAAACTTCTAATTTATTTATATATATATTAAATTCACATTCTGTAATTTACTATTGTATGATTTTTTAGTATAAAAACATATATTTTAAAGTTGTCTATTCTTCAGTTACTTAACACTAACAGCTTGGTGGCTTAGATGTAATGTGCCCGCTTCGAAAGACCAAGGTAGCTGGTTTGACCTCGGAGGGAGTCGATATATTTTCTGGATGCAAAAATTGTAGGCATATATGTTATAGCATTATATGACATGTAAATGATCCCTTGAGTATCAATTTGGATGTATCCTTTTCAAAAATAAATAATGGCAAAATTTAGCATTCAAAGAGAGCATGAATAAAAAATAAATTTAAGCGTCAAAATTTGGTAATGAAAGCCACCACTAGATGGTGCAACAATAAAATGGATCTCACACTTGAAAACATGCCTGGTCTCCGAAGTCTTAGTGGTCAATATGCAGTCTATTAGAAAATTTAAAAAAAAATATTTCTTAAACATCCACCAATCGACAAAGGAAAGAAATTTAACTGCGATTCAATATTTAATTATCACTTCTTTTTAATTAGTATTTAATATTAACTATCTTCTTTTAATTTTTATCAATAGATTTGCTTCCGAATAACAATCAAGATCAATATTGTCAATTACTATATTCTATTACGTTTAACACTTGAGACAAAATAAAAAATTATTTTTCAGAGGGGAAAAAGAGCCTCACCACAAAAATCAACAATCTAGCTAGGGCGTTAGTTCTGAATGCTTTCTCTTTCACTCATCCCTTATATAAACGTATCCACTTCAGCCAAGTGTGCCTTTTTTAAAGTTATCTTGAGATAATTGAGATCTTGGCTTTCCGAAAACTTGAAATCAAAAAGAAAATATATCCTATCTTTAACAAGTATTCTTTTAAACTAAGATATGAGAGGGGGTATCTTTTCCCCACCACTCCCTTCACAACGACTTTCTATTTTAAAATATCAGGCCAGGTAAGACGGAAATTTTCAGCTTGAATGAAATTGCTTCCACTGTTGAAAGGGAAGTATCTTGGAGTCACTGACATGTGTCCTTGCCACATGGTATGCCTGTATTGATGGAAATCATATTTTTTAAGGTTAGCTCGGAAAAATCGATTAACTTTTAAGGAAATAAAAGACCTGTTCCGAATTTAAAGATAGGGATTCTATTCTCCAAGTGAGAAGTTACGGTTTGTGAATAATAATTGTATGGGCTGTATTGAATGATTCATTTTAATCTGTAAGTATTTTGAGAAGGAAAAAAAAATCCTGGGTATCTGTATAAATCAGAAAAATTAAAATAAAGATGCTTCAAAAACTGAATTTCATTGATAAAAATTGATACAAAATATTTTTAATTACTTCAATTTAAAAGAAAAGTGGAAAAATACATTGAAATGAATCCGAAACCAAAACCATAGCTCAGAAATCTTCAAATAGCTATAAAAACTAATTTGAGAACATATCTAAAATTTGGTGGCAATCTTCTTAATGGTATGAGCCACAAAAAATGCAAAATTAAAAAAAAAAAAAAAAAAAAAAAACAGTAAATATGAAATTTGTTGGGTACTATGTAACCTTAAAATATATACTATGATGCATTATTTAAGTAAATCTGAAGCGTAATACTATATTTTGCATTTGAATGTATTTGTTTTTACTTTGGATAACATAATGTTTGCGTAAATCATTCTTTTAGATGGATATTATGTGGATTTAAATAAATAATGCATTTTATTAATATGTAATATACAAATTGAGTAGAAATTGTCATGAATCTTTCCTTACAATATTATGCAGGCATGTCCCGAATACATGGTACAAAGTGTAAAGGTAAATACAGGATTTTTGTAACAAAAATTTATTGTATATGAATATATTGGCGTAAGGTCTGTGATTAGGCTCAAATAAAATAACTAAATGAAAAAATAATGTAGTTATTAGCTGGTTGCGTTTCTGGTAGGGACAGTATATGTCTAGTCGCCATTCAGCTTGTTGCATCTCAGTAGGAAAACACTATTCGCAACTGGGCTTAAGTTTACGTTGGGAGATTTTACGTATGCCGAAAAATTAAACATGCATTACATGTACGGTCGTGCAAATGGTAATGACATAGGTACACTAAGAATGCATCAAGGGCAATTTCTTGATCAACGAATACCGTATCACAGCATTCTTCAGCGTCAACTTCGTGAAACAGGTTCGTTCCACGTGCCCAGACATGATTCTCTTCGTTGAAGTGCTGTACCCTGTTCAAGCCTGGAAGCAAGCATCTTGAATGTTATGGCTGAGAGACCCGAGTCAAAGAAAAGAGCTGTTGATCATCGCATAAGTGTGAGACATCAGAGTATTTATAGAGTGTTAAACGAAAATCACTTACACATCTGCCATTTTCAGCAAGTGCAAGATTTGAATCAGCAGACTCGCCTCTCCGCCTGAACTTCTACCAATGGGTGATACAGCAATGTGCGCTAAAGATGGACTTCATAGCTGTTGTGCTATGTACAAATGAGGCGACGTTTAGACGCAAGGGTGTCTTTAATGCACACAAATCTCATGTGTGGTCAAATGAGAATCCATATGCAACGCGATCACATGTGTATCAAAAACGATTATGTGTGATTGTGTATTGCCAACGAACACTTTGACATGCCCATACTTATTACTGACGCAACTTAATGGCGAATGTTATCTTTTTTTTTTTTTTAAACAGGTGTTACCAGAACTGCTGCAGTCTATTCTGATTAACATCCGTAACTGCCCCGGATTTCAGCATAATGGAGTGCCAGTCATTTCAGCACTGATGTGAGCATTTACCTGAATATCGCTATTGGGGGCGATGGATTTGTCATGGTGGACCAGTCCCTTGCCCACCTCGTTCTCCTATTTTATCACGTATTGATTACTTTTTATGGGGACAACTGAAGAATCTTGTTTATGCAACTCCACTGGGCAAATGAGGATCTTGTTGCTCGAAAACCCGAAAATTTTGTACGTGTAAATGAAATACGTGAAAGTATACGCCGATTGTTCCATTGATGCTGTCAAGCATGTATCAATACTGATAAATGCAAATTTGAACAGTTAGTGTAAACATTACACACACACACTTGTCAACAATGCTTTCAATAAACATTTTTTTCCTTTTGTCTCTCATTTCTTGTGTTTGTGCCTCATCGCGTCACTGGAGGCCAAATATTCCTATGCAATAAATAATTATTACAGTGGCCTGTACCTACCCATAAAATTTGTACCGTGAATGTGGAATCTCTCTGTATTGATAATCCTGAATACTTTCCTCATGGGTTTGATAGAGCATCAGAAATAAGAATTTCTTTATAGATTATGTCACCACGCATCACCGATTTATTTTCAGTTCGTTTATATACATATATATATAGGCTTTTAAGATGCTTCGTAATTTTGTATTTAAATAGACTGGTCACAAAGCAAATTTTGGTACATTTAAAAATTTAAAGAACGCCCTTTAATATATTGAAAAAATTTATATTTTTTGCTGTGTATTTATTAGCCTGCTACTCCGAAAAGTCTATGAATGTTTATACAGTATATTGCCAAACGATGTACAGAAAAAAAGAAACATTTCTTTATATAGTTAAGGATATGGAAGTACGTGACTTCATTTTATCAAAGAACAATTTAATTCATTGTGTTTAAACTATAAATGTTAAAAACTATATTCAAATTTCCACTAAAATTTATCATTCATTCAAATTCATTGATATGAGATACCTCAAACGTGGGATTGAAAAAAGGAATTAATTCGATTATTACTTAACATTACATATTTAATTTTTTTAATCAACTTTTTAACAATCACATGTTGCATATGTTCTTAATAATATTGTTCACTTCCTTGCTAGTCTTATAATTTGTTTTTAATTGCAGTAACGATTAAAAAAAATATTAAATTATATTAAGAAACATTTTCGCACAATGATTTTATCAGCTATATTTCGTTAAGTATTTTTTTCTCTTAGTATATTTAATCTGAACTAATAGTTAGAGAAAGTTTTCGGTGTAAATGAAAAATATTTCTCTATAATTACTGTCTGAAGTTGTGTATGTTGGCTCACAAAAACACATAAAGATGAGAAGGAGAAAGAAACTTAAGCAATAAAAGCTGAAAGGTCTCTTATCAGACTTCCTCACTTAAAGAGAACTTTTTATATCTAAAACTAATCAACTTAACCTGATAGGTGTACAAAAGTATTTTCATTTATAAACTTCGTATAAAAGTTTAACGATTACATCATATAGATAATGTTTTATATATATATATATATATATATATATATATATATATATATTCTTAAAATATATATTAAATGTAATAAATAAAATTTTCTCATTCTCTCTCATTATGCTAGTGCTACAAAAATATTACTTGTAATATATATAATTATAGTTATTATCAACATATTCAGATTAAACGCTTTCCACAGTGCAATAC
>BMAV01002676.1:170399-181135 GCA_019973955.1 Trichonephila inaurata madagascariensis
TATAATTCCAAAAAAATTCTTTACATTTAAATTACCACCATTTTCAAGTACTTAATAGCTGTGTGTGTGTGTGTGTGTGTGTGTGATTACGCGTAACTTAAAATATAATAAAATCTAAAAATTTGTTTTCACATATTTTTTTTTATATAGTAACTGTAGATAAACTTACTAAAATATTTTTTGTTAGTCCTACAGTTTTAGTTTGTTCTTCATATTTTAAGCTTATAATTATTTTAGTAAAAATAACTTTACATTTATTGATAGTGCTGTTAATTAGCCTTTATCTTTCAAGCTTTAATTTGTATTAGAATCATTAAAGCTATCAGTGACTTATTTTTTTTTTATTTTTTTGATTCTAGCATGAGCTAAGCAGTTTCGCGCGAATGCTTTTTTAAGAATATAATACTTACTTTAATAATAAATTTAGAAGTCATATTGTTTATATTCGATAAGATTTCATTCAGTATTATAAATAGAAAGAGCTAAGGTTCGCTTTCATGTACTGTCACATACTTTTTTAAATCAGGTCCCAGTCATCAATATATGTAATTTCCTCATGGATTTAAAATTTTAAGTATTTGGACTTGGTTTCGAATATATGAATCACTTTTGTGAAATGCATCGAATAAAGTTCGGTAAATAACTATATTTTATTACGTTAAAAATTCTCTTTTCCAAACTTTGAACTTTGTATGGGTCATTTCGACCAATTTAAAAAAAAAATGGATCTTTCAATATTTACAACACACTCAATTCAGACTGCTCAAACTTTATGTATTCTTCAAAAATAGGAGTTTATTTAATGTGTCTTAGATATTTTTTAAATCAATAAGAAGAAATAAATATACATTTGACCTGTCTGGGGCTTTTCAACCAGTTTTATAAATACTTAAGAGAAGATAATAGTTGTTGGAAATCTTAGAATGTGTAAGCCATATATTTCTCATGTATTTTGAACCTCGCATGAGCGAAAAAGTTGTAATCCTAGTTCGGATTGCAGAAATATAAAAACGTTTCATCGTATTTGTCGGAACAAGTTAGTACGATTTTTCTATCCACTTTGCATCCAGATGTAATATATATAGTTTCGCAAAAAAAAATATATATAATAATAATGTTACATATATACTGAGCAATCAAATTATTGAACCAACCCCTTCAATGCAATACTGGATCAGAATCTGCCTTTTATACGGAGTGTACTGTTCTTTTAATTAATTCTCTATGAGTTGTTTTGTAGATGGTATGATGCATTTGAGATCATATCTGATGAAATGCCCTTTTTAAGAGGTTTCGATTGAACGGATCCGTATTCAGCTATCAGAATCCCCTTTTGATCTCTCAACCCACTGATTCTCAATTGGATTAAGATTTGGCTATTGTGTTGGCCAACTAAGCCAGACAAAGATTCCGTTATGTTTTTTCAACCATCTCAGAACACATTCAGCTGTATAACAGACAGCATTGCCCTGTTGCACAAGCATTGCTGAAGTATCCATCTCTTGCAGGGTAATTTATTAATCTAAAAATATGTACTTGCTCTGCGATAGCACTAAAAATAATTGCGAATTCAGACGCTCTTCCACGCTCTTTCATAAAAATCAAAAGAACCATGTAATGACTAGACAACATCCTCCAAAATATAATATTTCCTCCTTGATCTTAAAAGTTATGATAACGCAGATGGGATTCGTACTTCCATTCTCTCTGTTTTCAACATAATCATACTCTTCCATCTACGCGGCATAATTGAAAACATGATTGATCAGATCGCATGTCACAGTTTTCAACAATCCGCACAATCCTCGTGCTTCTTTGAAAACTGGAGAAATGTGTTTTTGTTCCAGACCAGCAACAAAGGCCTTTGAACTGGCCGTCGGTTACCATAGCATAAATGGTGTAATGTGTGGCAAACAGCTCGCTCAGAGTCGTTCACAGTTGCTCTTTGAATATGATTCCCCACAATTTGAAGCGTGGTTGCTCTTCAGTTGTAATATACAACTTTCGCAGTTTTTCTTTCTGAGCAAAGTTTGGGCAGCATGTGATGACAACAAAACTGATCACTTTTAAACTTTTGAATGCTGGTCTCGAAAACTTCACAGGTGCGTCTATTTTACTTATGCTGGTTCCGAAGCTTCGAGCACCAATCATCCCGCATTCAAACACAGCAAAATAAAGTTATTTTCATCCTATTTCATCGCAAAAAGCACAATGAAATTGATGTTTCATTATTCTTGCATTTTTAATTAATAGCTCTATCACCTTCTAGCTGCAGGTACGTGAAAATATAGCTATTCTCTGAATAAGTATCAGGTGGTCATAATAATTTGGCTACTCGAAAGTGTTTATTTGTTTTATAAATCAAACTAAAAATATGGCGTGCCCTCAAGAGCCACAAGATGGTGATTCAGTCTGTTTATTTTATAATACAATCGACGTAGTGGAATTAAGGTTTTTTTTTTTATTTCATACTTTTCAATCCACTGTACAGTGAAAATAAGCTGTTCAAAAGGTATATTTGTCTATCTTTGGAGATATCTTACATATAATTATAGAAATGATAGGAGAAAAAAAGTGTGTCAGTAACAATTCCAATTGCAGAATTTGAGTTTCTCATGTCTGAACATTCCCACTTATTGCTTAAAAACTAGTTGACATGAATTTTTTGAATGGAATTAAATTATTTAAAACAAACTATCATTTATATGAATACTATTAAAATCGATTTATTTAGCAAGATTGAACTTTACTCAATTTCTATATTTATAATATATACACTTATATCATTTACATATATCTTCAAAAGCATTATAATATATTTTACAGTTATAACTGTAATGCAATGCGATATTTTCCTTATTTTCTACTATATGTTACGATATTTTGATTTATGATTTTTTATTTATTATTTTTAGCGTATATAAGGATAACTCATCATCTTGAGAGGTGAAAGAACAATATATAAACATTATTCACACGAAATGTCCATATCTTAAATAGATTATGATTGCGTTTGATAAACAGTATCAAGTTTAAAGAAAATAACTATTATGTTATCATTTCTTATATTTTTTTATTATTTATTATTTTTCAATGTATATGAGGATATAAATCATAAACTTGATAGGCGTAAGAACTATAAACTTTATTTACGAGATGATGTCTATATCATGAATATATCATGATTTCTTTTCGTAAATAGTCTCAGGTTGACAGAAAAGAATAATTTTGTTATCATTTTTTTTTCAGTTTTGTAAAATTATAGAGTTATTTTTCTCACTAAATGAATCTAGAATTATCAGTTATTCTTTGTAACTTCTCGAAGATTTTTTTATTAAATTATTTACGTATTTTCTAAACTAAACACTACGATTTCAAAAGGTAATTTGAAATTAGCTATTTACAAGTAAATTTTATGGTGTCATAACACGTTTATAAGACAATTAGAAAATTAAAATAAAGATAATGGACCACAAATTAACTGAGAATTCCATAATTTTTTAAAAAAGGAAACGTTGTAAATTTAATGGAAATAAGTTCAAGTAATTAGAATAACTGTCTTAAAAGTATTTGTTTGTATAATATGTGTATTTAGTCTGCTTGGTTAGTATCAAGAAAATATCAAAACTACAAGAATGATGCGAAACTGAAAAATAAATAGATCTTATAATAGAAACATATGGAGGAAAGTATATTTAATTTGATAACACATTCATTGTACATAGTATAATTTATTTCTAGATACGAAAAACAATTCCGCTATTACAATTTACCCCTATGATAAATGACACATAAACAGTATGGTTTCATCTGTATAAACTACACCTAGAAACTTAATTTTCGCCCTTCCATTTCTCAGACACATATTAAATTTTACAGTGCATTACTCATAATAAAAACTATTTTGATTTTATGTATTCTACTTCTATGTAAGCTTCAAGGGTGAAACTGAATAAGAAACCTAAATGTATATTTTTACTCAAACTTAATCCACATTGGGAGAAAATACAAAATTTACTATTACCAGGAAAAAAATCAATACATCGTCACGTTCCCAATGCAGGTATTTTCAAACAAAAACTAAAATGCCTGGTAGATTTAATCGTAAAATATTCTGTTTTTGACCAGACTCGATGCTGCCTATTTTTAGTTAAGTCGCAATAACGAGGCTTGATTGATGCTCACATTTTTATTTTGCTTGAAGTTAAAATTCATACAGAAGAAATTGATCAAATAATTTTAGCCGAAATTCCCGATTAATTAACCGATCAAGAATTATTTGATATTGTAACCAGTCATAAAATTCACGGACTGTGCTGTGTTGTTAATATATCACCGTATATGGAAAATGGAAAATGTAAGTAAACTTTTTCAAAACAATATACGAATAATACTGTTACCGATATCGATGGTTATCCATTGTATCGGTACCGAAACTTTGAGAATGGTGGCCACACATTCATAATGTGAATGCCAGATTCTACAAATGAATTTGAAATTTGCAATCAGTGGTTGGTACCATACTCACTATTGCTTTCGAAAAAATATGATGTCCATACTAATGTCGAGTTTTGCAGTTAAGTAAAATCAACTAAAAAATTTGCAATACATTGATAAATGCAGTGGTTTAGCTGTATTTAAAGTATGAAATATAAATAAAAAGGTCGAAAAACCCCAACATCAAATGGGTAGATTCATTAGCAGCAATGAAAATATCTGGCGTATTCTCAGAACCTTTATGTCTATTATCTTGCAGTACATCATGAAAATGGTCAACGCGTGTATCTCACTGAAGAAAATGTTGCCCAAAGAGCACTAGAACCACAAAAAAAGACTATAACTGCATTCTTTACATTGCGTCAAAGGTCTGATGTGTTTGGCCATTTTGCAAATACTTAATTATATACCAAGATGTCCCTAGCTATTTTACGTGGAACGATTCAGTTAAAAAAATGGGAGTCACGTAAACGAGGAGAACCACAGTCTTCAATCATAGGCATAATCAAAACCAAAGCATTGGGTCTACTGTACAAAATACATCCAAAACAATGTGAGCTCCTCTCTTTGCATTTATTGTTGGTGAATGTTCCTGGACCAACGTCTTTCAATTTTTTGCGAACAATTAATGATCGAGATAGCAAGATGCATATTTTGAGTGGCAATTGCTGGGAGATGATAATATTGAGATATAACTCTTGGTGTGGTGAAGCATTGACCTCAATCCCACAGATTATTAGTCAACTGTTTGCAATTATTTTGAAGACATGTTATCCAGCACCATCATCGATTTTGTGGAGGAAATATAAAAGAATTATAGGACTAAGGACATATTGGACTAAGTTAAGCAAAGACACCAATATTCAAATATAGAATACACCACAGACATGCACATTGAAGTTTTAGTGTTGATAGAGGATTTATGTATTTTTTAATTTTAAATTTGTCCCTTAATCATTATGCTATGCCCTCACCTGATCACCCGGCCTACCGACTTAGTTAGCATATATTTGCCACAAGAAAAACAGCATAATGACGTTGACTTAATGCAAATAATGAGCCATTGCTGACAGTTGAACAAAAAAATTATTTATAATCGAATTATGATGGATGCTAATGATTGCAAACTCCGTTTGCGGGTTTCTCGCATGTGTGATCACGTGAGGGAAACCATCAAATCTATTTATGTTAGCAAAAGACACGTTAACGATTAATATTGTGCACCGATTCGTAAATAGCTTAATTAAAATTATTCATTGCTATAATTTAAAATAATAAAAAGAACATATTAAAAATGTGCTAAAAATTAACGTTATTTACTTCATATAATAACATTAAATCTTCATAAGTTGTTGCATAACAACTTAGTAACTAAATCATATATTATGTAAGTAAATCAAATATAAACTCAAATAGGCAATGAATAGCATCCAAAGTTTTAAAATATTTTGTTTTATGCTCAATTTCAACTCTCCGAAATTATAAATTATTAACGATATATTAATTCCACTGCATATAATAGCTTAGAATAATATTAAACCATCGCATTACTACAAATTCAAAGCAACGCAAAACCGGGTCAGCTGGTATATATTGTTACAAATGTTGTGTAAAATAGTGTAAATAATTTGTGGATGTGTAATGCCTTTCTCTTACTCTAATTTAGATTTAATTTACGTTAAAATTGTAATATTCACAAGTAACGCCATTCCTTACGTAATAATGATGATTCAATGAGAACGTGACGAAATCTTGGCGATAGAATCAAGTTGGCGTCATTTTTAGTGACCAATTGGTAACTTTGGTGACCATTTTGTCGGCGATCATGTTGCGGACCATTTTTGGCGAGTTCGGGACCTTCTGGAATCTTCTGGAAATTAGTAGAGAAATGCACCAATTTCAAGACCATTGACGCAACCGGATCTTTCTCTAATTAATCGTGAGAGATATCAATAGAGAGATGTTCGTCGAAAGTCATTCAGTCTGGTTTTGACTAGCGATCAGTTAGTATTGATTTGACTGCTGAAGTGATTAGTGATTACTTCGGCTGTTGAACGAGTGATTTCTTGTGGATAATCGTTTATATACATGTATTTTAGAAACAGATAATTCTGTCTGAGTGGTGTTGAATTTGTGAAGACCTTCTGAGATTTATTCTGCAAATATTACTGCTGAATCCTGTATTTCAAGGATTGGAATTTCGACAGTAAATTCTCATCGTTGTTTAAAAAACTGTCTTGTTCTTGTTCTTTGCGACTGATTTGCATACAATCCTCGAACCCCGATCAACGTAACAATATATATATATATCAACTTTTGCAATGCTACTATAAATAATTGGTGTGGATATTTTAACGAGTCTTAAATATCTTTGAATCATAGAGGTGAGATTTTAAATAAGATTGATATATTTCTGTTCACATTATGTTTGTAAGACATGGAAAATTAATAGAGAACAATTTGTACATGTATTTTCTGGCAATTCGGCTGTAAATTATTTTTAAAGTAAATACGAACAATTAAAGAAGTCTTTTTTTTATTTATTTTATAGCCACATTGAAAAAAATGCATTGCTGTCAAATTAAAATTAATACTAAATTTGCCAATACACATGAGCATGATTAAAATAATTGTATTTATATGTTTCAAAAGGGTAAAAAGTATATTTATGCATTTGAGAATGAAGATTGTTTAAATGTTTACTATTTTTACATAAATCATCCGTGTAGTATATACAATAACTTTTTTTAAGGGATAAATGCTGCACATTCATTTATTTCTGTAAGTAAATCAGCTTACCATGTGTAGGGAGTAACATAAAATTTAAATATTACGTGTTAAAAATGTAATAATAGAAATGCATAAATAATTTCAGATTTATTCATATTATATGCTATTTTTTAATTATTCCTCTTTAAATAAAAGATTCACAATTTTAGTTAAAACAGATATTGACTTTTAAATTAGACCAAAATTACATTTAGCAACAATTATATTCTAGATAATTGTCAAAACTTAGTAATAATCTTTACTATGAAAGAGAGATATGTATATAAATGTATAAGTAATTTTTCCTCAAACACTATTTATAGATTCAGAGCTTTCGAGAACTAAAATAAAAACAAAAATCTTCGCTAAAATTATCCTGTGTGAAAGACATACGATCATATCAAATATTTAGAGTGAATGAGTCTTTATGAAAACGTACGAAAGATGCCGGTAAATATTTGAGAAGGTTCCGTCTTGTTGAATATTTAAGAAATTGTTAGTTTATAAAAGTGCAAACTACCTTTTGCCGTATTGATACATTTTTTATAAAAACTTTTATTTTTCTCGTTGTAAGGGAATTTCTTAGTTTTCATAGGTATTAAATAGATGAATTTTCTCCCTATACAGACATTTTAAAGAAAATCCACAAGGTGATACTGGGATCTTAAGACATTAAAGTATAAAGCTAAAACATGACATTTGTGGGAAAAAAAGGAAGAAAAACTTAAGGTTTCCGCTTTTCACCTTCTGCAATTGGTCTATTACATAAATGTTCTGAGCATCTCGATTAATATAATACTTATCATTACCGCACGGTACTATTTTCCCAATGACATGATTCAAAAAATGATCAAATCCATCGTGTCGTTTGCACTGGTCGTGTTTTTCCATTTTAATAGTACACTCGGATATAGAGAATTATTAAAGTAATCTTACGGAAAAAAAAGTTCAAAAACATTTTAAAACAAACCAGTAAATTTTATGAAGCAAATGATGGTGCACTGTTTAAAACAGATGAATCATACCACTTATACAATGCAAAAAATACTGACGTCCTTCTAGATTAATTTAAAATCAAAATGATAAACAGTTTATCATTTGATTCCTTACTTACTCAACTTCCAGAGATTTTCATACCTTACAAAAAGTTGAAAAACAGATCTAATGCGGCAACCTTTCGGAGGTCATATAGTACTTATCATCAAGAAAAAAAAAACGAAATATGTAATTAAATTATGTGAACTATGTTGGTCAAAACAGTGTATATTTATTCTCTTGAAACCTATACTTTAACAATTCTTGCTATCAGCACGGCATGAATCAAGAAAGAAATTCGTCTTTTTTTACCGGAATCTATTTAGGCTACTAATCAGATATATATATATATATATTAGGTTGGGGAAAAAGAAATCCATTATTTTTGCAAGAAAATACACCATTTCGTTGTATAATGTGTTGCCATTTTAAAGGTTTCTTCATAGTGCCTCTCTCATAGAAGTCTTGGTCCTTATTGGCTAAAAACTCTTGCAACCGATTTTCACAATCTTCTCTTGATCCCAAATTCTTAACAATGAGGAAGTTTTGTAATGCTGGAAAAAGGTGGTAATCGCTTGGTGCCAGGTCAGGATTATATGGTGGATGCATTTAAACTTCCCAACCAAGCTCCCAGAGTTTCTGGCGAGTCACTACAGAAGTGTGTGGCCTGGCGTTGTCCTGATGGAACACAACACCTTTTCTGTTGGCCAATTCTGAGCGTTTCTGGTCAATAGCTAGCTTCAAGTGGTCCAGATGTTGACAGTAGAGATCTGAATTTAAAGTTCGACCATGCAGAAGCAACTAATAATAAATTATTCCTTTACAGTCCCACCAAATACACAGTAGAACCTTCCTGGCAGTCAGTCCTGGTTTGGGCACCGTTTGAGCTACACCACCGCGCTTTAACCACGATCCTTTTCGCACAAAATTGTAATATGTGACAAATTTCTCATCCCCAGTCACCTTCCATTTGAGAAATGGGTCAATTTCTTTCCGTTTATCCAAGGCTTCGCAGATGGGAATTCGATCCATCATGCTTTTTGGTGTTAATTGGTGTGACGCCCAAATATTGCGCTTCTTTTTGAATCCAACTTTGCGCAAATGCTTTAAAACAGTTTTATGGTAGATCTTTAGCTCCTAGATGATGGTACGACTACTAACGTACCGGTCAACTTTGATTATTTTTGTAATTTTAGCGACATTTTTTAAAATGGGCCTGCTTATGTGAGATGCAACTTTACATCAAAAATGCCTTAACGGAATCGACGAAACCAAAATTGCACGTAATTAGCTGTTAAAGTGTCGCCATCATAAATACCATTCACAATTTCAGCCGCCTGGCTTGCATTTTCGCCTTTATCAAAGAAAAACTGTAAAATATACTGAATTTTCTCTTTGGTGACTTCCATTTTTAACACCCTGTAACTCACAACTGACAAAAAAAATTATTGTGAAATGTCACCTTTACAATGAGCATAAATTTGAAATTATTTGATCCATACTTCACGAGAAATCAACACTACAGTTNAGTGACGTGGAAAAGTGTTGTCGCACATGTGATCCCTGTGCTGCACGCAAAGGTCCCAGAAAACGCACTAGAGGAAGACTGCAGCTGTATAATGTGGGAGCGCCTTTCGAACGAATAGCTTTTTACATCCTAGGTCCACTTCCGAGATCGTCAGATGGCAACAACAATATCCTGGTTGTCATGGACTACTTCACTAAGTGGCCTGAAGCCTATCTTATTCCCGTCCAAGAGGCTTCGACTGTTTCAGAGGTTCTAGTTCAACACTGGATCTCACGATTCGGGGTCCCTCTACAACTACACTCCGATCAAGGGAGAAACTTCGATTATGCATTTTGCAAGAGACTGTGTGAAATACTCGCCATCGACAAAACCAGGACAACAGCTTTGCATTCTCAGTCTGACGGCATGGTAGAGAGGTTCAATCGGACCATCCGGAACAGCCTCTCTCTCCTGGTCTCCAGTAATCAACAGGACTGGGACAAGAATTGCCCTTTTTCCTGCTTGCCTACAGGAGTTCACGAGACCACCGGCTATTCCCCATCCCAGATGTTCTTCGGACGAGATCTTCGTCTGCCTGCAGATCTTCTGTTCAGCCGACCATCAGATGCTCCCTTGGCGCCTGAGGAGTAATTCGAGAAACTCCAGGCACGGATGGAGGAAATGCATCATCTGGCTAGGGAAAGAATCGGCTTGGCTTCCGAGAAGATGAAGACCCGATACGACGCAAGAGCAACCGGACACGACTTACACGAAGGCGACAAAGTGTGGTTATGGAATCCGAAACGTCGCAAAGGACTCTCTCCAAAGCTGCAGACAAACTGGGAAGGTCCTTACACAGTTCTAAAAAGACTGAATGACTCTGTGGTGCGGATACAGAAATCACCACACTCAAAACCGAAGGTAATAC
>BMAV01002677.1:0-13258 GCA_019973955.1 Trichonephila inaurata madagascariensis
AAATGTAACTAAATTAAAATTGTGAAATCAAAACAATCTAAAATAGAAACATTCAACGTGTCCCACTCTCAACGGGCCGCGGTAAAACAATCAATAAATTGGTTGTTGAGCACTGCCTTAGACGACTGAGACGAAAGGAATCTCTGCCCCTTTGTTTTTCGCGAATTGCAGAAGGAGGCTGCGATGAAGAAAGAGAAGATTCAATTCCTAGAGAAGAAACTGGTTTTTTCTGTCTTGACTCTCTGAACGTTACTCAGAGAAGGACGTTTTTCCAGCCAATTACTGCAATTGTGATACATCTCCAGCAGATTTGAGTGTCGTTGGAACGTTTTTCCGTTGACATTATTGGACAATCTCTTGTTGAGATAGCGGGGCTAGTTGAGGCGTGCGCCGTTGCCATATTGAATTACTAGTCTTGATTTATTGAGAATGTCTTAGTTAGACTCTCAATGGAATGAATGCATAATCGACCATTATTGTTAGGCTGTGCTGTCTTCTAGTGTTAAATTCCTGGGCCACCACTTCAGTGACAGGCTGTTGGTACAGAGGGGGAGGATGAACCATGGTGATCTTAAGTGCTGCTTAGGTACAGTGTGTTTTGAACTGGCCACCACTTCGTGGCCACTCCCATGTCTTAGACGAGGGAGACGAAAGGAATCCATGGCATTTTGTTGTTTATAACTTTTCGAAACGAGGCGCCACTGCAGGTAATTTATTATCCCTTAATGCAGCTTGCGGAACTGCATGAAAATTAAGGACAACAGATCTCTCAATTTTGAAACAAGATCAAGTGACGACACTTCAGGTTGGCATTCCACTCTTCAAACTTCTAACCAAGCATGTGCAACAGTTTTAATCGTCGACAGATTTAAAGTTAATTAGCTTCTCTACATAGTAGGTGTACAGCAGGGGTGGCGAACCTTTATGGATAAAAGTGCCATTTTTCTAATGAAATTAATGAGGTGCAGACGTATCTTCAAAACATTTTTTGTGATAAGTTGGAAAATAATAAAGCTAAATATTAAGAACTGAAAACTATTTCCTTATTTACTACAAAAAATACAATTTGCGCTGTATAGTAGTAAATGTTTTAGTAAAATGTGTAATTCAAATTAAAGTAACATTAGTGGGACTTCTGTTGTTGCAGATTAGGTGACTTATATTAGGATTGTAAGATATATTACTTTTAACAGAATGCATGCTGAATTGGAGTCATCTGCCAAACGGTTTCTAAGGGTGTCTTGAATGTTATTCATATCTGAAAATAATGACTCACACGCATAGGTAGATAAAAATGCGGTTAAAATGGCATTAGCCAGCATCTTCTAATTGTTAAATGTGTCTGGAATCAAATCCCCGCCATCCCGCGAACGATCATTCAGGTTTGTTAGTAATACTTCATAGTGAACTTTGTTATTTTGAACGACGGTGTGGCCAAAATATTGTGCCACGTGCCCGAGTGGCACGCGTGCCATTGGTTCGCAATACCTGGTCTACAGTGTCATTAAAACTGAAACCCAGGACTAAACAAACCCTGTCATGACCATTTGGAATTCATGGCCACGAAATGTATGAAATTTTTTTTTTGAAATTTTTTTATTATAATTATAAAATTTTAAGATAGAAACCTGTTTGCATCTGATGAAAAGTGAAGGCAAAATTATAGAGGTTGGATAACGGTAAACTACTATTTAGTGTCGGATTAAATGTGGTCAACGTATAAACCACAGAGGGGCTAATCTGTTCCTTGTACACTTTAAATGCCACGTATTAAAACAATCCACTATAAAAATGGGATCCAACTATGCTTAATTTTTTAGCATCAATTTCTTAAACAAGATCTTTTAGTCTTGACTGTAACATTTCTCTTCACTTCTAGAAGCTTTTGAATTACATATCACAGTCACAATACCAGCATTTTATGCAGTAAAAAAAGGTTAGAATTTTTAAAACAAATTTACGTTCTCTCATAAAACATTTCATTTATTGGAATTTTCTTTTCTTTTTACTAATAAACTTTTGGAGCTTAAAAAAAGTAACCATTATTTTTTAACACAACTTAACTAACCACAATACAAAAGGCGAATTTGTATTAAGTGTGTATATCATATGTTAAAAATAAAAATATATCTTCAGTTGATGCATGAATTTTTCATTTCCTACATATATGCGAATATTGAAAAAAATATCAAAATTTTAGATAAAGCAAGTTAAAAAAAATTCTGCTTAAAAATTCTGCCATTCTTTATAATTTAAAATACAAACTGAATGATTTTTTTGTTTCAAATGTCTTTCAGACGAAAATACCAATGTCAGCATTTTGAAGACAATTCGCGAAAGAAATGAACTGAAAAAAATTGTATTTTTTATGCAATGGAAATAATACAGTCTTTAGAGTATACATTTTTCTACAAATGTATTTTTATAAATCTTACCTCGTCTTTTTTATTCAGTTCATCGAAGAACATTTTTTTGATGTTGAATGCATTACTCATGAATTTCAATAGCATACAAAAAAGAAATGAAGCAACAATGAAATCAAGAAAAACTTGATAAGAAGGATCGATTTTTTATCTTTCAAATGCAAATTATGAAACGTATTTTTCAAGAGGAATTTATTAGGATTAGGAAAAAATACGAACATAACAAATATAAATTTGTTCTAGCTGTTTTTGTACAACTCAAATAAAAATTAAAAGTATAGAAAAAAAGGAGCGTATTCTACAAGTTAAAAATTGTCTTGGAAAGTATTTCGGCTTCAATTATCTTCAGTTCCATTTAAAAAAAATTTTTTAAAAAAATAAGAAAGTGAAGAGTAAAAATAAAAAAGAATGTAAAGTAAATCGTTAAAGTTAACATCATGGGAAGTGACTAGAAGTGATAACAGAGCGTGCATTAAAATTCTTGAACGAAAAAGGGTTTTATTCATCGTGAGTTAGAATAAAATGAACGTCACACTATAAGGCTACACGAGAGCTATTGGCGACAGACCTCGTAATTTTAAACCATGGTCAAGTGACGAGGGTGACATCTGATCTGGCATCCTCTCCCTTAACTTCCACATCACATCAATGGGAGGGCGTTTGAGCCTCTCTACACGCAGGGCCTTTAGCAGTACTCTGCTCGAACTCAAGACACATCAGCCACGGGTCCGTGGTCTTGACCGTGGTCGAGGCTGCCGCAGCCGCATTCATTAAGAAAATATATTTTTGTAAGCTGTGATACATTTTTTTCGTAATTGATACATAATTTCCAATTGATAATAATTTCCAATGGATACAAACAATTTTATTTACAATTATTGCTTTTTTAAAAAAGAACTACACTTTTTAAACCTTTAAAATTTCCAGTTCATGCTTAAATGTATCGAGAAATTTTCGAAACAGAAATTATTTATGGAATTCTGTAGAGACATTGAAATAACTTATTCGAATACAAAGTTTTAAGAAAAAATTATACAATCGTTTTTAAATATATATTAATGTTTTATGATTTTGTTTTCTATTGTAGTATTTTTCATTAAAAATATTTATAATTATCTCTTTAAAATATTATATTTATAAATTTGTTGCATATGCAAAAAAAAAAAAAACAACGTTCATTTCGCTTTAAAATTTTTGAAAAATAAAGTAAATGTTTTAAAAAATATTTTTGTTTTTTAAAGTATTATGACTTTTTTTTTTCTTTCATAGTCACTTTGCTTAAACAACTTTTATTTTTACCCTTTAAAATATTATACTAATGAATTAGATGTATGAACCAAACAAAGCTCAGAGAATGGTTTATGTACTTTTAATAAAAATCAGATTGCGATAATGTTTAAATTATTTTGTGTTTCAAATATCTTAAGCACAACTTCTCTGTACGAAGTTCAAGTTAAAAAGTTGCATCATTTCATACCATTTGCAATTATTCTGCAACCAATTTAATAGGACTTTAGTAATAATGACTTAAATCTTTATATATTTAGTTGTAAATATAATTCACACATTGTGCTGTCACTTTTAGTTCGCTATATCATGTACCACTTTTTTATTTAGCTGTCAAAAATATTTTTTAAAAAATTTTATTTTAAGACGATAAGGTGCTATTATTTGTTATAAGCAATTTTTTCATGGTTATGTTATCATATTATCAGACTAATAATGCACTTAATAAGCTTTAAATCTAAAATAAATGTGTTTTCTTTTTATATAAAAATTTTCGTTTCATATTTATAATCTCTAATTACTTTGATGTTCCTATTAATTCGATTAAATTATTTTAGTCGACGCAAATTCAAAATTCTACCTAAAAATTTTGAAATATAAAGACGAATTGATGTTACTTTCACTATCTAAATTTGAAAATGTTTTTCTCCAAAATTAATACTTTAATTTTTTAAAAAAAAGCAAATCTCATTGATTGTCTTTCGTTTTCAAGAATTTGCTAGATTTTCACACGCATACGCACGCTTTCACACACATGCACGCACACTTTCATACACGCGCATGCACACTTTCATACACGCGCACGCACACTTTCATACACGCGCACGCACACTTTCATATACACGCACACATGCACGCTCTCACACTCACAAAAGCATTATAAAAATATTTTCATGTTAAACGTTTCGTAAGAGTACGAGTAGAAACTCACATTGAATTCAAAGGTTTCATTGAATTTGGGCGTCAGGGTTCTTTTCCTTATCTTTGATTGGTGGAAATTCTCTTCGTCGGGCAGCAGGAACACTTTCACGAAGGGATCTCTTGGAGCATTGACCAATCCGCGACCTGAAAAAATGAAAAACTTCATGAACTTGTCCTACATTATAAATTAAAAATTAGAAATTGATTGAATCTTTACTTACTTAAAATATAAAGCCTAAAAACGTTTTTGGAATTCTCTATATTAATTTATTTAGGTGGCTTGCTAAATCATTAAAATAAAAATTTTATTTCAGGTTCTTTTGTATGCATAAGCGTCTTTTAAATTTTGTTTTTGATCCTATACATTATTGTGGTTTTAAGTAAGGAAGTAATATAAATATTCTCTTAACAATTATATGCTGATATTTAAAAAAATATTAATACATAAACAAGTAATGATTTCAAACTATCAATGATGAACATCGATTTTTGTGATCTGGATTTACTATACGCAATGCACTGTATTGAGATTCCTTGTACAAGTATTGTTAGAAAATATGACTTCTAATTCGTAAAAGTTTTGAGTTTAAACAGAAATAAAGCATTTTTTTTTTAAAAAAAATATATTTATATACATCTAGGTCAAGAATGGAAAATAATAAAGAATATACTATTTTATAAAATAAAAAATTTAATTTTACTTAAATAAAATCATGCTGTTAACAATCTTAACATTCGTTGTCTCTAAAGCTAAATCGAAGTCTAAGTAGATTAGAACAACATCTCAAAATACATCAAACGATTTTGACACGAGAAAAATTAATAACAAAATACAGAAGTGGCTTTGCAGTAGATAATTTGAAATGAAGCATTTTTGGAGATGATCAATTTTTAATACGATGATGATATTCACTTTTTAACCCTTTATCTACCGACTGTACTTATAATTACCACTCACTTTAAAATTACATAGTATAACTATTTTTACGAATACACCGACTATATTTAGCAGGAATATTCTTTGAACCCTCTTTCAAGATATATGGCCGGCCGCCAGCTGACATTTTGATCGGATTGTGAATATTGTCATTTTTGTTCCGAAAAAGTAGTTAATGTCAAAAGCTAAGTTTATTTTTTTTAATATGTTAAGGAAGACCTTAGGAACCGAATTGACTATTTATTTTATAAGTGAAGAGTGTATATAATTAATTTTACAATTGAATAACTTAGTGGTACCTCACACTGGGTGTTGGAGCAAGAAATTAGAATTTTTTTTTCGTCCGTGTGGTTTATTGTTGTTTTTTGTTGTGTTGTAGAATCATCAATATAGTGCAATAGACTTGTGCTTTTTTTTGGCATTTCTTTTAGCTTAACTTATTTATTTTGCTTTTTTATTGCTTTATTTTAACGTCTTCAAAATATTTCCAACTTTGAATTTGAGTATTTTTTTTTTTTTTGCCACACAATATATAAATTAAATATCTATTCTTATTTCAGAAGTTAATAAAATTTTAATTTCTTTATGTGTAACTGATATTTAACAATAATAGGAAACTTTTAAGTTGCTTTTATTATTATTACAGTGTTATTATTATTATTTCCCTTTCTTAGAATGCCTGGAAAAAAACCTCTGTTTTCAATAGGCTTTGGATTTATTATAGAACCTACTCTCTGAAATCAATGAGGTACTAACAGATGATTTTCCAGATGAAGAAGTCCCAGCAAATTATCTGCTGGAATTTTCGTTAGATTCTTAGGATGATGATCAAGAGACTGAACTCAAGGTGCGGTCGTTCATGTTAAGATGATACAGCATTACTTACCGCAAAATGCAGTGCTTTAAGAAACATTCAATCGAAACCTCACTCAAAATGCACAACGCGTAATGAATTTCTTTGTTTAAATGAAAAAAAAACTGTTTCTTTGAACATTATGTGTGAAAAAGTAAATAAATTTTAAAAATTAAATAATCTTTTTAAATATAAATATTTTGTGCAGGAAAATATTAGTGTTCTCTCGTTATTTAGCATTTTTAAAAGTTAAAAAAGTCGTTCGGTCTTTTTATACTATGAGAATACTTTAGATTTTTGTGGATTTTGACTGTACTTTACCAATTTAATTAATTAGCTCTAACAAATTAAATTTCCCAAAGTTGAGTACTTTATTTGTGTATATCCCTTAATTTTCAATGCAGTGATTAAAAAAAGTATTGCATGAAAAAATATGCAGTAAATCATAATGCGGTAGATAAAGGGCTAATATGATAATTGAAGATTACGTAAGGAATTACATAGACCAATTGGCAAAGTTGCTTTGCAGTTTCAGTTGTCACATTTAGGCTTGATTTATGATGAGGTTTAAATCTATGTATTTATTTTGTTCTCGAAATACATAACAAAGCATACTATGTGGATTGCTTTGTATATTCGATACCTGATATTTAAACTGAATTTATAAGTTTTTACCTTATGTATAAATGCATGGACAAAATCCTTACAATGAAATTAAAAGAATAAGCAACCATTCCTTTTTGGTCGATTTTTGAACACTGTGACAAAGATCTTTGCAACCAGTTTAATGTTACCATATAACAATGCTCTCAACTCATCTTAGTGAAATTTTACAACTATTTGGCAAAAAAATCTCTTCCTACCAAAATCATATTAGTGTACTTACGCATTATATCGTCAACCAATTTCAGCAAATAATAAATGGTTCGCCAATTTAAAAGCAGCCCGCCAAGTGCTGCCAACGTTATTATCGTTTGGGAGCATGAGCAGAAAGAGTTTTTCCCTATTGGCTGAATATCGAGGAATTAGGCGATGTTTTTTGGTTTGAAGAAAATAATCGACTGTACAATGCATAAGTACCCAAAACTAGTTCCAAAAATGAGACTAAATATTGTTATATGATGAAAATGGTTTTTGAATGATTGATTCTTACGTCACACGTCCAAAACACACGAAAGCTAAGTTGCTGTTGTTACTAATGCCACCTGATCGGCAAAGGCTAGACCAAGGCCCACGAAATTCATCATGGTAAAGTGCTAAGTGACACCTGTTGTTAGCCGTACCTTTGAGCACCATATAGGTGACAGAACGATTTATCTCGGTTTCACCCCAATTTTAAAGGAAGAGGATTTGCGGCTCGACGGCTATTTAAAGTACCCCCCTGCCGCAAAGGCTCTACGCATTTACAAACATCCATGTCTTCTCCGGGATTCAAACCCTGGCCCAACGGCACAGCAGTCAGCATCGCTAACCACTATACCGGATGGGTGACAAGAAATCTAAGTAAAGGAGTTATTCTATTTTTGAGCCATAGTCAAGCGAAGAGGACGTGTGGTGCTGAAACATCACTCTCTGAACTACCACATCATTTTAACGTGTGTACTTGAGAGTTTAGACAGATGTCAACATCAGATCCTCTAAATTGTAGGCAATGTTTTTCAAGGCATTAAAAATTAAGCAGGGATTAAAAATATACTTAAAAAATAAGCTTTTTTTTCACGAAAAAGTATAAAAAGTTTTATATTCTATTTTACTTATAGATAGATTGAACATGAATTCAGAATAAAGAGAGAGAAAATTTGTAAAACAAATATAAAGATAAAAATACTTCGATGTAAATTAATTTATATATTTTTTTTTGTTTTTCTCGCTTTTTTTTACTTGTTCGCTTTTGTTCATTTCTTCGCTATTTTAATTTTGATCATTCGCATTCAGTGACAATATAGAAAACTAAAATTAAAATTCTGGGACATTTCTAAAGATGCAGCTACAAAAAGACTAGAATTAATTAAAAATGAAAATATTTTTATTAGTGTTTACGGTTAAAGTGAACAAAAAATTAACAATTTCCTTTTTTTGGTGTGCGAGAATATTCAAAATAAAATGAAAAATAACTTTATTTAAAGTACATTTTAAGTTTGACATCTTTCAAATTAATTGAAATGCTTAAAAATAATAATAGAGAAGAATGAATTTATAATCAAGCAATTTATTTTCATAATTTCTCAATATTCACTTTTTTAAATCGATATTTCAAGATCAGAAGTTTTTTTTCAATAAAAGTTTCTGGTAAAAGAGCAAAAAATTAATTAAAACTTCTGGTCCATAATCTTTTCGTTCCCATGATTTCATAAAAAAAAGTTTAAGGATCGTTATTGCTGCCTCGATTAGAAGTAAAAGCGATTCCTTCCATGTTCTTTCGCCTATCAAAAGAATTTTATGAAAGAAAAAAAATTAAAAATTCAGTAAGTGATATGTAATGAAACTAATTAAGAAACGAAGGCAATTAATATGCTCAGTGATACGCTCTGACAAGCATTTTTGATGTTGAGAATTTTTATGCTTCGTAAATATGAATAAGGCTTTTAAAATTTCGGTAAAAATGGTTGTTAAGTAGAACGGAATACGGGAAGCATGTTAATCACACTTTAGAGTGAATGTTTTTATAATGAAGAAATTAATTCGGTTTCTTTTATTCTTATTACATCTATATTCCTACTATAAAATAATGAAAATATTTTAATATGAAAAACACAGCTTATATTCTCATTATTTATTTTGATTTCTTTTAAACTAAAGACTTAATTAAATATTTCTTTAAAATTTAGCTTTCACGTTTGCTTTCTGTAAAATCATTTAGATATTAGCGTTGTAGCAAATAGTTTTGATTGTTATAATGTCTAATGCTTTATATTGAAACATCATACGTAATCTGTTTTCCTTGCAGTGGCACACGGCTTGTGAAAATTTGAGTTTTAAAGGGAAAATTTGCTTCCCAGCATGAACTTGAAAAATAAGATCAAGGCTAGATGATGTGATCCGGGTTACCAGATTGGCAGCTTTATCGACATGGCGATAAGTTTGGTGAAAATAATAATGCTAAGGAACCCACCAGATGTCTCTGCGATCGAACATTCTGAAAACTTCCATTAGGCTATATAAAGGACCTTTTATACAACGGTTGGGTCAGTCGAGATTAGAATGTGTTTGTGTGTTGTCTACGAAATAGACAGAGATACTTTACTTCTTTAAGTTCCTGCTAGTAGAATTATTCTAAGCAAATGTTTCAGGAGCACTTTAAAGCTCGTTTTTAATGAGCGCATTTTTTAACTACTTTAAATAATTTGTTTTCATATTTCTTTGTGTTTATATGTCAATCTGTCCTCGTCTTTGTATGTTTTGCCCAATGATAAATTTGTTATTCAAATATTCGGAGTCATCAGCTGCTTTTCCGCTACCCAAATTCGTAGCAATACATGCATAGTTCAATATATATGTATTATATAGTTCAAGTAAGTAATAAAACCAATTTGATTGATGTATTAATTATACGTTTTAGATACTTTTGTATTAGCAACATAGATGCACACATCTTAATTATTCTTTTCGCTAAATGAGTTTAAGATAGTAATAGAGTAAATATACGGTGTAAAACAAGAAAATAAAAGTATTGTTTATTCCCTTGCATTTAAAATTGCTAGTGTAAAAGTAAGGACAACTTTAAGATAATTTAGCTGCTTATTTATTATGAAGAACAGAAGAAAATAATATAAGTAATATCAAACTATTATTTTCTTTAAGGCATCTGACTACGTTCGGAAGCGTGATTTTGCAAAAAAGTATAAATGAATAATATTTATGATATTTTGTGTCACTTAGATTAGAAAATGTATATAAAATTGTTTTAAGAATAGTATTACAATAAAAAATTATTTAAGTACACTATTTTGACAAAAAATGAACGAAAAATGATCCATTTTCAAAATATTCTCCTTTTGTGAAAAATACTTCTATTATAATAATATTTTGCCTGTATATAGCTCAGACATCTGTACAGAGGCTCAACTAGAATTTTTGAAATACATAACTTAAAAGTTGGTTTATCCATGTTTTACGACAACAGAGGGGAGCAATTTTAAGAAAAAAAAAACGCCGATAATTATTTCAATGGGTTGTAATTCTGAAAATAATGTGAATTTTTCAAAAATCATAGTTGAGCCCCTGTACAAAGGTCTGATCTATATACGGGCAAAATATTATTATATAATATAAGCATTTTTCACAAAAGGAGAATATTTTGAAAAAAAAGGTTGTTCTACGTTCATTTTTTGCCGAAATATAGTATTTAAATAATTTTTTTTCATCAAAATGTCCTTAAAATAATTTTATACATGTATTCTAATCTAAGTGACACTAAATATCATAAAAATTATCCATTTGTGCACTTTTTTAAAATCATGGTTCCGAACGTAGTCGGATACCTTAATGCAGAGAGAGAGAAACCATAACGTTGTAATAAATTTAGACATAAAAATCAAGGCAAAACATAAAAGGCGTATATACATAAGCAATAAACTATACAAATAAGCATGCGCAAGTGCAATCCACGTGTGTGCATGTTTCGTTCTTTTCTGAAACCCCAACTCACCTGGAAGGTACTTGGCCTTGATGAGCGTCACTTCCAGCTTACTCGCCTCCGAGTTGTAGAGCAAAGAGAACCAGAGGCGACCGTGCAGACAAGGAGGATTGTGGGGCTCTTCTTCATCCGAGTCCCTAAGAAAAAAAGCACATTTCTCAGAACGCACAGTTAATTAACTTATTTCTCTAGTTCAAGAACAAAACTTAACATAGGTGCACTAAACATTCTCGTATATGAGTGCAGAGGTGGGAAACCTTTCTACTATTCGAGGCCACATGTAAATTAGGTAGTAATAAAGGAGACCACACTGGTTAATGACCTATAAATGCGACTTTTATGAAATTATTTACGTTTTTGTACAATTTAAACAATTCGGTGCATTATAAAGAAATATTACCAAAAAAATTGAATTCTTATTTGTTTATAATTTTACAGAAACAATTACAACACAGAATATTTTTGTATTCACATAAAAAACTGATATTAAATAATTTCTTTATGAAAGTGTATACTTGCTATAGAGATAACAATATCACAAAAATACTAGTAAAACCCCACAGAATATGTAAAACAATAACTAGATATTTATCATGGCCATTAGGAACACGAGACCAGTCTGTTAACAGCACATGACCAGATTTACATAAGATAAGCCACCAGCGTCTTTCTTAGAACATAATTGTTGCATCTCAGTCATCTCAGAAACTTATAATAAAACACTTCATTAATATTAAAATTAATATTTAAATGTCATTTATGCCAAAAAAAAGTCTTAACGTACATCGAATCAGTCACAACTATAATAGTAAGAAAATAGTTTTTGACTATAGAACATGTAACACACACGTCTGGCTGTGTTGCCATGTTACACTAGGAGGGGTTCTAACATTTGAAATGTACAACTGTCCATTCCTACAAGTAGTCATTGAAACATGCATACATAAATTCATGCTGTTCTGTATTTCATTCCATTGATTTGAAAATAGTAATATAATTGTAATTATATAATTAACTATTAATTAATACAAGTACTAGCTTTTATGAAGACCACACAAAAAGCTCAAGGCCGCGGATTCCTCACCTCCGATATAGTGCATCAGGTTGTTCCATAATTATTGGCCGAAAATGAAACACAAAAGAAAACATATGTCACAAAAAATTAAATAATGAATTTCGGGCACAAAAATGTCTCAGAGGCAGAAAGGCGTCACATTGGTCAGAGAAATAACAAACCTCCTAAATCAAAGCATCCTAGTTTGGGAATTTTTTGTCCCTCACAAACCTGTTGCCTGTCAAACATTTTACCAGACGTGAGGAAATGTACCAACTGTCACCCGATGAAGCTTAATTTTGGAAAACTGATTTTAAGAAATGCAAAGTTACAACCTGTAATCAACACGCGGCAAGAAGAGCTGGCAGTTGGTTTGAGGGAAATCGTCTCCCTTTATTAACATGTACGATTCATTTATGGATGGTGCAAAGAGTTAACTGCAGACACATTTTGTGAAAAACGGCTCAACTCAGACGATAAAAAAGTCATAGACTATAACGTTTGCGTGAGAGATTAGCGTTCTTGGCATTGAAAGGAGAGGAAAAATGAAAATGAATGCTCCGGCTGCATAAAGGAAATGTGGTGACAAGATAAACGAGAAGACACAAAAGATTGTTTTGATTCAATTCTAAAATCCATTTCTTCATATGATTGAGTGAGTTAGTTTTAGGGTTAATAGCGCAAGAGAGCCAACTGTGGCTACGCCGCGCCAAACACATACATTTTTTCATATTTTCCACTAAAACGTTATTGATATTTTATGAAATAAAGACAGGAATTACATAGATAAAAATTATTTATTCTTTTATTGATTGTAATATATTTATAATTAGTTATTATATCTCACTTAGTACTTTTCAACAACGTGCTACATATTCCCGTCAACGTCCGTTTTTAGAATTCGCGTGATTTATTCAATGTCGCCCCAATATGGTTGCGATAGTACGTGAGAACCAACCGGGGTTAGTACTGGAGATAGATCTCACGGATGTTACAGAAGTGCTTCTTTATATTGTAGCATTTGCTCATGGATTATGAATATTATTTTATTTACGATATGAAAATACTTTTTTCCATTATAGTCATAACTCAGTTTTACAAAATCATAATCAATATACCATTCTATAAAATTGTACGTTACTGTGAA
>BMAV01002677.1:13268-31087 GCA_019973955.1 Trichonephila inaurata madagascariensis
AAATCATAATCAATATACCATTCTATAAAATTGTACGTTACTGTGAATTCCATGTTGAAATGTGAGGAAATATTTTCAAAGAATCTTTACCTTTCGACATCCAGAGTTCCGAGGACTGCGGTCGTCTGGCAGTGGGGAGAGGCGACAGTGTGCCACCTGGTGAGGGCTGGGCGAGGTTGGACGCACTCCGAGGTCAGCTTGAGGAGGCTGGTGGGGTCAAGGGAGGAGGAAGGACCCAGGGGTCGGCGGAACTGTTTGCCAATTGGACTTTGGGTGTCTGAAACATCATCAGAAGCTGAAGAGGAGAAACTGGAAATCCTAAAATATGAATAAGTAGTTGTTAGAGAAGAAAACGTTTTAAAAAAAAGATGTAACAATTGCAATCATAAATATTTAGAATTAAAGAGAGAAGAATTTTCACACACACAACACATTTGATAAAATTACTTAAATTCCTTTACTTTCAATTTTCAGATGAAGTAATATTTTCAAAAAACAGAACAAACAAAATCAGTTTCGTTTGTCATAATTTGCCGTTGATCTATACCTACACTTACCACAAATTCCGGCGTATAATGCATACTTCTAACATTAAAAGTGAGATAGAAATTTAAAGGTGCGCGATGCATGCCGTGTATAAAAATGGGAGCTTTAAAAATAAATATAGAGATAAGTAAAAAGTAAATAGACTTCTGTATAAATCGAAATTCTGTTTATTTAAAACAAACGGCATTCCTTACGAACATAAAAGGGTGACCGCAGTAGCCAGTGGTCAAGGTCACGGACTCGTGGCAGTGAGTGAGTGAATATTAACGTCGCACTGTTGAGCGGCATGAGGGCTTTTACCGACGGACAACGTTATTTTGAACCATGGTCAAATGACGTGGACGACACCTGAGTTGGCACTCCTCTCTCCTAACTACCACACCACACCATCGGGAGGACGTTTCAGCTTTTGACAGATTTAACGTGCATCACTGCCCTACACGGCGGGTATTCAATGGTACTGGGCTCGAACTCATGACATGCCTGCCATGATTCGATACATTGACCACTGGGCTACCGCAACCCTCGGACTCGTGGCAGACTTGTCATAAGTTGAGTCTAATACCGCTGCAGACACGCTGTGTAGAGGGGACCGATGCACGTTAAATGTGTCGAGACTCAAACGTCCTCCCCATTGTATGGTGTGGAAGTTAGGAGAGGGGGTGCCAGCTCAGGTGTCGTTCTCTTCACTTGATCATGGCTCAAAATTACGAGGTTTGTCACCAATAGCTCTAGTGCAGCTTTGTAGAGTGACGTTAGTATAACTCGCACTTTCCACTCCGCTTTTGAGAGAGAAAACCTGGCTATTGCCATTGGCCTCCCACCTCTCTTCATCTTCCACCCATCTCACGTGAGGACTTGATGCTCAACATCTATTTAGAGTACCCCATACAGTAAATGCGCTATACATTTACAAACATACATGCCTTCTCCGAGACTCGAACACAGGCCCTACAGCACAGTAGTCATCGTCACTAACCACTATACTGGACGTGTGGCGCATATATAAACTGTATAAATATATTTATATCACACAACTCAATTGTTTATATTAATAAACACACTACTATTGTTAAAGAACATTAAAATATTTTATCAACAATTTGAAATGAATGGAGTAGATTCTAAATTAATCGAATTTAAATCGTTGAAAGAAATTTAAAATTTTAAAGAAGTGCTTATCAACACAAGAGTAGCTGTGTGCAAGTGAACCAGAGAAAATGCATCAGAAATTTAGAATTCTTGATCATTAAACTCATTTCAGATTTCTAAATATATTTTTTGGATTACCTTTAAAAGCATAGTAGGCCTTTTGACGAGTGATGCGAGATAATACTTGTTTGCATAATTATTTAAATCTTCAAAAGAATTAATTTGTTGTAGATGATAGATCAGAAAACGAAGGAATAATAGGTAGGGTATATTTATAGGCCCTTGGCTTAAATTCATGCAGTTTCAAATTCTACAATTTTTTGATAACTAAAATAGTTAGGTTGAAATTGAGATATAGGAAGAAATAGTAAGATGCTATTTAAGAGAAATAAAAAAAATTATTGTGTGAACTAATGCATTGTGTGTGTGACCTGGGTTTTTTTTAACAAACTTGTTGGGGTTTTCCTTTTGTTATTTTACATTATGATATAACATATTTGTTCCTTTAATTTTTTTCTTTACATTTCTATAAAATGGATAGTTTTTACAGTCTTTAGAAATTAATTTCAGTTTCTTAATTTTTTCTATTTATTTTAACACATTTAGGTTCACTTTAATTGTTTATTATTGCCACATATATCGATGCTACTAGGGGTATTGGTAACGGAACTCGTAATTTTCAGACACGTTTAAGTGACCAGGACGATACCTGAGACGGACACCAAACTCTACAAAATTGCCCCAACTTTATCAATGATTAATCATATAAGGAAAATTTGGAAATAATAAACAGATTGGTAAGTTTTCAAAAGAAGTTTATTTATGTATAATAAATTAAAAAGTACACACATTAAATTATAAGTAGAACTTAGTTTTTAGTTTGTAATTTGCAGTTCGTACAATGTGTCAGATTTAGAAATTATTACAAAGTAAAATCTTCCAGGGGAAAAAACTCACTATTTTTTTTATATAAAACAAGTATTTTAAAAAAATCAATTCCTTCTTAGGTCAAACAAAGAAATTTTTTATTTTACTTACTTTTTATTCAATAGTTTCAATTAATATAAATATGTATATACATAGGACAGTATCACAATATTAAGTGACAAAATAGAAGCGATTTTCCTTGCAATTTTCCTTTCTATATTGGGTGTTGGACTATTTGTATTTGTTTGTGTTACTATTTATTCATTAATTAAATTTAATTATAAGAATAAAATAGTATAGTAAAAAATAAATCCCATTCTCAAAATTTAGGCCCTCCTATGTGAGATTTTGACCTACAACCTTTGGTAGAAGTCCAACGCACTTTTCATTGCGCGACAGGGACCCAAAGAACAATTTTCCTTTCAAAAATGCTTTTGGACTATTTTTTGTTTGTTGTTATTTATTCATTTTTATTTAATAAATTAATTAATATTTAAAAAAAACTCAGTTAACATCAAGTGTCATCCACTACAAGTTTAAAAAAATGTATTTGAAGTTGAATGGATGAATAGAAAATATTTTATTGACATTTAAAATTTGAATAAGATATATATATGTATATATTACATAGGGAGAAAGTGAATTAATAGTAGAAATTGAAAAAAGTATTTTTTATGTGGAAATTATAATTATATTAACCATTAAATAATAACTACAAAAAAATAAATTATTTATTTATTCCTTTAAAATTTATATATTTTGCAACAAACCCAAAAAAATAATTCAATTCACACAGAAGTAGTATTATTTATTTGAAAGAAAATAAACCTAACGAAAGTAAAGATTGAGAGAAAATGTATATTGTAATAACAAAGAGAATTCAAAAATGATTTTTTTTTACATTATATAGTACAGAAACAAAGCATGTTATTCATATAATGATGAAATTTCAACTGTGATTTCGCTTTCAGCAATGTGTGAAATTCTAAATATTTTGTGAATCAATTTATATTATCTCTTAGGGCTTTCCTCACCGGCTATTGCGATATAATTAATATACACATGTCCTATAAACATTAAAAAGAAATGGATTTCCAAATGATGTTTTTTAACCTATTTTCTATTTCCCTTTTGGGATATATTGTAACATTTATTACGGAAGGAAAATCATTTCCTTCCCGATTACGATCCTTTTTTAGAGTTAAACAATAAAGTGTCCTACTTTCAAATATAACTAAGCTAAGGTTTGTGGAAAATGCGAAGTTTTTTGATGATGAAGAGAACAACTGAGAAAAAAAAAAGATTTTCATAGCGAAAAAAGAGAAAGTACTTTCGGCTTATTTTCTTAGGCACTAAAATAATCTGATGCGTTTTAGATATCTCGCTTAAATTTTTATAGACCCATAAATATATATACATTTGTGAAGTATAAAAAATAAAATACGAATCTATAGTAGCATATTATTGTAACAAAAACAATTCGAAAGTTTCCTTATTTTATCTACAGGTTCAAATTGATAAATTTAAATAAGTTTAACAGTTTTCATAGGAGCCAAACATTTCTTGATAGGCGTTAATGAAAAGTGTTTATTTTAATATTTACACAGGGTGAGATAACATACAAGTACACACACACAACGTAAGGTTTCATTTAAAATTCCGTATTTGAACTGCAGCACTTATTATTATTTTGTTTTCACGAACACTTGATTTCGACTCTTTTTGCATTATATGCAGTGAACTACTTTACAGGGTGATTTTAAAATCATGGGACAAATCTTCAGGGGTTTGGTAGAGCTAATTAAAAAGAACATTTTTGTGTGTGTTGGAATATATGGGCGGAATTGCTACGCTTGTTTCGAGGCAAAAACAGAAAAAAAATACCACATTGACGGAGCATAAAACGTTCATTAGCAACATGCTTAACGAGTGATTTCGTGCGGAAAATGTTAAAACAGTTTTAGACAATGCATCTACCAACAGTCTAAGGGTAAACTCTCTCAACGGTTGGTTCTCTGAAATGTAGACATGCTACAGCCTATGTACTTGTGCAGGGTGTTTCGTCCACATGGTCTAATATAATTTCTTCGAGGTGTGTGACCCTGCCATCAGTACTGGCGATAAATGAACCATTTTCACACAGCTGTCAATGTAATCTCTGAATTATTTTGTGGTTTGGCATGTTTCTACTTGGAAAGCGTTCCTGATACAACCGTAGCGCAGCTCTACCGTTACTATAAAGAGCACCGTACAGTAGATGTATGTCTGCCTTTTCGCTATTAGTAAAATCACCCATAATGACAAACATCTCAAGTGCAAATGCCAATTTTAGTGGCCCAGCAGATCACTGGCACACCGCTTTGCTGCCTCCAACTATCGCCAATATCGTTAGCCAATCATGACATAAAGGTCGCCAAGCATACATGACGGTTGGTGGATGCAATTTCTAAAAGTGTTTTAACATTTATTTTTTCTGCCTGTTCCTCAACACAGCACACTCAGCGCAGCACTATATTCCTATACAAAATTGTTTGTTTTAGTGAGCTCTACCATCTCTCAAAGTTTGTCCTATCATTTTAAAATACCCCCTATATATTCAAAGTACGCAATTTAACAAAATTTCTTTTTAACAGAAGTGTTCGCATAGGAATATTTTCGTATTAACACATATGAAGTAAAATAAAATATTGATTTTATTAATAACATAGTTTATATTTTTATTAACATTTATTATCACGGGTAATTATTAAGAACAACATTGAGTCAACGAAAACAGATGCGTATAAATGTAAATTTACACTTTTAAGTGTTTCTAATACTCATTTAAATAATAAAACAAATTTTAAGCAAGTAGTTTTTTTTAAATAAAAAAGAAAGAATACAGGAAAAAGCAGCTTTGTATATATTTTTACAATAATATTTGAGTTAGCAGTTATTTTGGTTTTTATCACGAAAGAAAGTTAATTAATTTAAATTGTTTTCTTATCTACAAAAGCTCTAAAAAGCTCTCATTTCATATATCAATTTAAAAAGTGAAAGAATTTCAAATACATTACTTTACTCTATACAGACCATTATTTATAGTTACAAAGTTATATTCTTTATCTAAAACTTTTCAGGCTTAAAAATGCCAAATAATATACAATAATTTCTATTCCAGCCAAAAACACATATCTTCAAACTAATAGACGAACTCAACTCACACACATCACTCTGTTATCCATACAAAGGCTTTAATATAAGTGACTAACGACCAGGCGCTCTTAATCCTTAAACACAGCCCATTTTAACAGAAAGGACTAATGGAGCTCGACTGTGGTGTGCATTACACAAGATTTATCCACTTATATTTCACGACGAACTGTTTCATAATGAACCCAAAGGAATGTACACTGACTCTAATTACGAATAATATACATGTGACGTCTTTTATCTTCAGATTTTGTCCGATGAAAATGGATGGCTAATTAACCATTTACGGAATTAAATCGTTAAATGTTATTTCATGTCTCAATTTCTGAATGGAATTTGCGAAATGGATAGTATGGTTTGTTAACACTTATGATTCTAGAATGAATGAGAGTAAATAAATCAAATTTAGATAATGGACGTAAAGTATTTAAAGAAACTGATTTTCTATCTCCGTTTGTGAAATTGGAATACTTAAATATTTGCCACTGAAGAACATTAAAATCCCGATTTTTTCTGATTAACAACAAATTAGACTAATAGTCTAGTTTTAGACACTAAAATATCTAATCAGTGCCCATATTTTGTATTATGGTGATACTGATTTCAATGACTAGAAAAATCGGTGATTTGAAACTGTTAAAAGCCTATATCATGCATACTTTCAAAACGTTTCGAATTTAGTCTGAGTACTGTGCAGGTAAGGTCTAAATTCGAATCCCGGAGAAGGCATGGATGGTTGTAAAAATGTACAGTGCCTCTACGGCATGGGGACACTAAATATTCGAAGAGCTATAAAGCTGCACTAGCAAATCCTCGTGTGATGCTGGTGGAAGGGGAAGAGAGGTAGGAGGCTCCTGATAACCTTTAGGGTGTTCTTCAAAATTGGGATGGAACCAAGCTAAATCGTACTGTCACCTGCATGATGCTCAAAACTACGGACAACGCCAGGAGTAAATCTAGGCTCTGCCACGCTAAACTTCGTGACTCACGACATGCCGGCTTCAAGCTCGTGACCATGACTAACAGGTTACCGTGGCTTTCATATCTACTATTCCACTTACTTACTTAGAATTATATTCTAGTCGCACTGTAAAGCTGCACTTGGGCTTTTGGCGATGGACTTCGTAATTTTGAATCACGGGAAAGTGACGAAGACAATACCTGATCTACACCCCTCTCCTAACTTCCACACCAGACCAACGGAAGTACATTAGTCTCAACATATTTAACGTGCATCGCGGCATCTTCTACACGGCATCTACTATTCTAAAAGAAGTCATAAATGTAAAAATGCACACTTTGAAATAAAGCACGAACTATTAAGGAACAGAGTGAAACTTTTCCTAAGTGAAACATTTCTAAGTTTTTCAATCAAACAAAATACATAACTTTTCCGGGGCCTTTTTCTGTCATATTCAGAAAAAGCAGTAATCATTAATAATTTTCGATTTTTTAAAACAGTTTTGGAATATAATTTTTATCAAGTTTCCTGACATACTTAATTGTATTTGAAACTTGGCGAAGATGAAATTTAAATAAACTGACAATAATTTTAAATAATGTCAAATGCATTATTTTCTCTACTTTTTTTTTGGTTAGATATTTCAATCTTTAGAAGAGATTCAATTTCTACCTCCCCCTTTTTCAGTGTATGTACTTTATTTATTCTGTTAACAACTGGCGAGAAACGAAAATTAAAATGTAAAATGACAATAATAAAGAACAAATATTGCGACGTAAAAGCAATAATATTTTCATTGTTATAGCAAGAAGCCAAAAAAGAAAAAAAAAATCTAAGCGACTGTTTAAAGTAAGTCTTATTAAAATAAATTGCATTAAACTAAGCAAGAATGTGTTTGGCTTCTATCCATAAATTTGTTTTTCATTTAATTTTTGCAGCCTTTCCAGTTTCTTTCTTGTTATTTTTTTTTCATAATTCATTTCCGTTATATTCATTTTCTTTCAAGTGTTTGAACAGTTACTGGTTTTATTTTTTCGCTATATAAAAGTCAACAAAAACTTTTGAACATAATACCGGTGTAAGAATAAATAAATTCTTAAATAAGTACTCTGCCATTTTTCTCCTTAATGTTAATGTTCTTAATATTTTTGCAAAATATGTGCTCACAAAGAATTAAAACTGCTTCTAGATTACTGTTTCTTTAATTAGAAAGAACTAAATGTTTTTTTTTCTTACTTTATTCCCTCGATTTTTTTCCTAAGCAATGAAACTACACATATGAAATTTCCTTTTCTGAAATAAGACACATCACATTTGCATTTTGGAATCACATTAAGGTTATGGAAGTATTTTCCATGATTAAAATAATATTTATATCTATAATTAAAAGTTATTTTAAATAATTATCTTATTTCCAAGCAATGACTCCTTAATCCAAAATCGAATTTAGAGCGCACACGACAGTTAGAGAAATATTTCTTATAGCATTGTCATCATTATATATATAAGTATAAATTTCAAAATTTCTTCTTTTTTTCTTTTTGAACGAAAATTATCATTATTACTTCTCAGCAGACAATTTCTACCTGAATAAATATGAGACAAAATTTTTATTTAGCAATAAGAAAATTTGTTCAATACCAATATATTATATAGAACTATTTACTGACCAAGGCCAGATTATTTATAAATGAAAGCTTATATTTATGATAGTGAATCATATCACAAAAGTAATATAAAAAAATTTTTTTAAGTCAATTACTACTTAGATCAACAAAGAAAAATTTTATTTTAGCTACTTTTTATTAAATAGTTACAATTTATTAATTTATTAAAGTGTGGCATTATTAAGGGCAACATTAAGGGGTAATTAATTTTTATTAATTATCATTAAAGTATCGTATTGTCATCCAAAACAATCATGTATATAAAATTTTAGTTCAACTGAATCCTTTAAAACGTGAGAAAAAAAAAAGCCTTTTCAAGTTTTGACACAAGTCGCCAAAAGGGTCGCTAAGTCTCCAAACATGATGCCAAAGTAGCTGTATTTGTAATTCTTTATATAATTAGTTTTGATCAATTAATTGTTATTAATTATAATTAAATTACTGTATTGTCATCCAAAATAATCATGTATATAAAATTTCAGCTTCATTGAGCGCTTTAAAATGTATTTTATTAACGATTGAAAATTCCACGAAAATAAATAAATTAATAAATATATAGAGAGTGTGAGCTAATGGTATATATATAGGAATTGAAAAAATAACACAATTTAATCACGCAATTTTATAATCTGTTTTCTCTTCTATCTTTACACACTAAATAATCCATTTAGCAGATTCACACGTCTATTTGGTATTAACAATTATTTGTGCTTTTGAATTACGCGAAAATATAATGCCACGCTCTCTTGAAAAAAAAAAACATATTTCGTAATTCAAAAGATAGACGCAGATTACTGCATGAAAAAAATGCATTTGATATTTATCATTACACCGAATTGTTAAGCAGCTTGTGAAAATTAAAAGGATAAGGAACTGAAGGTCAGTGCTTTTTTTGTCTGTGTGTGGATGTGTGTTTGAACAGCTGTTTTCTTAATATTTTCTCCTTAATATATATGATGAATCGCCGAGTCCTTGGAGAGTTTGGTATCTTCTAGCATATTTTTTTTATTTCCACAAATGCATAGGTGTACTAACTGATTTCAGTGACATTACACTTTATCAAAGTATGCAAATGAAAAATAAAGTATTTAATAAGAATATAACCTAAACATCATTTAATATTATAACATCAAAAATTCTTTAATCGATATTTTAACATACTTATGAGCAAATAAGAATGCTATCATAGTAAAAAAAAGTATATATATATATACAGTGAAATACGCTTAACACGAAGACGCTTCAAACGAAATATTGGTTAACAAGAAATAAACACAACGGTCCCGACAAACTACTATGCCTTTTCATGCACTTTTTTTCTCTTAACACAAAACTAAAATCGCTTAACACGTAAATATTTCCCTTCTGAATATTTTGTGTAATTAACGGTTAAAATAGTATAAATAATTTATATATTTGGAAATACGTTAATATTACTTTTTGTTGAATTTATTTTATGTTAAAATTGTAATCAGCCTCACACTCCGCCTGTTTTAAGTTTTCGCAGTTCTTGACGCCTGGCGTAGACAAAACAAAATGCAAAGTTTTGCTTCACACGTTAAAGATAGATATATACTGTCACGGGCTTTTTTGCAGATGGCAGAATTTGTTCCTACTTACTTAACAATTATCGTTATATTTTTGACACTTCACACAATATCTTTATAATTATAGCCTATGTGTTATTCTGATGTATAAGCTATATCATTGTAAGGTTTCATTAAAATCCATTTAGTTGCTTTTGCGTGAAAGAAGAACAAACATCCACACAAACTTTCACGTTTATAATATTAGTAAGGATTGTATTGAGAAAATGAGTATATATACATATTGAGAGAGATATATATATTCTATATATTTTCAATCGTTTCAAACTTCGAAAGAAATGTAAGTGAAAGCTTTTTTCTTCCCACTATAAAACAACACAAGGCTATTGATGACGGACCTCGTAATTCAGAACCTCGATCAAGTGACGAGGACGACATCTAAGCTGGCACTTCCCTGTCCTAACTACCACAGAACAAGTAGATTTGATGTAGAAGAAGTAGATTTTTAAATTATTTGACTGTCCCATTTCATTAATGGTCTGAAACCCCTCCTCCTTCGAAAAAAAGGATTGTGCACTATGAATCAGAAACGCGTCGGCTTGGTGGCTTAGAGATAGCGTGCCCACCGCGGGTTCGATCCCCGTCAATAGATTATATGGGTGCGAAAATCGAAGCCACGCATGATATTTGATTATATGTGGCATATAATAGATCCTTTGTGTGAGTATCAATTTGGATATCTCGGTGAAATTAAATCACGGCATTGTTTCGCTTACGACGAGAGCTTGAATTAAATAAATTCAAGCGTTAAAACTTTGGCTGCTGGAGCCGTCCCTAGATGGTGCCACCAATGCAATAGCTTACCCATCACAATGCAGCCCATTTAAAAGAAGACTTTTTACAACATAATTAAAATCCTTTCTTAACATTGCAAAGAGATACATCAAATCTATAAGATTTTTCAAAAAAAAAAAACAAAAAAAAAAATTTATTTTGTTTGGATAGAAGGCAATTAATGCAACCTGAAAACGACTCCAAGGTAAATAATTTCATACGAATAGTACTGCAGGTAAATTAGTTGAATAGCACTGAGCCTCTAATAAGCATTTCCAAGAAATATAGTGAAAATTATTTTCGCGTCAGATTAACTAAGCAGAGTGTGGGAGATTTAAGGAGTGTGCCATTTAGAAAGTTAGTTTGAAAAGCATATTAGACGCCCTAATGCAAACAGTCTGGATATATTAATTAGGTTAATGACAGTTACGTTATAATTTTAAAGGGTTTTGCTGGGATATTTGTATGTAGTTAATGTTCGAAATAAGACGCATAGTTTAATGGCTGTTTAGATTTCCCATAAACTTAGGTAATACATGTTCTTAATGTTGAAAAGTTCATAGATATATAGATAATTTGCAACGTTAGATGTTGACAAAATTACCGCTGAAATAAGGTTTTCGTTTATTCTCATCTTAAGTTAGTGTATGAATGTTTTTAAAAAAGTATAAATAAATATAACATAAAAATAAAGGTCATTTTAAATATACCTTTAAATCTCAACAGTTTTGTACTTATCAAATCTAAATCATTTTGTATTTCTCGAAATCTAAGAAATTTATATCGCAATGTAATATTGTACGAAAATGAAATGAAAGAAAAAAAATCCTTTTATATATTTTCCCACCACACAGGCGTAACTTAATATATATATATTAAATCAAAAAATTTACAGTTGCATCCTTAAAACAAGTAATGTAAAAAAAAAAATAATCAAGTCAATTCCTACTTAGATCAACAAAGAAAATTTTTACTTTAGCTAAGTTTTAATAAAAAGTTACAATTAATATAAATATGTATATACATATGACAAAATCACAACATTAAGTGGTAATTAATTTTTATTAATTATTATCAAAAAGTATCGTATTAACATCCAAAACAATTGTGTATATAAAATTTCAGTTTAACACTGAATGCTTTAAAACGTGAGAAAAAAACCTTTTCAAGGTTTGACACAAGTAGCCAAAATGATCTCTAAGTCGCCAAAAATGATGTCAACGGGGCTGTATTTGTAATTCTTTGAATAATTAGTTTTAATCAATTAATTGTTATTAATTATAATTAAATTACTGTATTGTCATCCAAAATAATTATGTATATAAAACTTCAACTCAATGGAGCGATTTAAAATATATTTTATTAACGATTGAAAATACCACCAAGATAAATAAATAAACAAATAAATATATAGAGATTGTGAGCTAATAATAGGAATGGAATGAGCATAAAACGCTTTCAATGATAAATAAAAGCAATTAGTGCTTAAAAGGTTTTTTTTCCTTTTATCGTTCTTTTTATTTTGTTAACAAATCAGTGCTGCTGAATAATTATCAAAAATGAATTTAAATACTCCATCTAGTGAAAATTCCATTTTAAATTTTACGAAAGAAAGAATAAAGCATTTAACGAATGTAAGAAACTTTGTGACACAACTTTTTAAAATGATATTCATATTTCATAACAATAAGAGTTTTCTCTGGAAACACAAAGCATTGTTTTGAATCTTAAATCATTAATAATGATGCATCCTTTTTTATAAACAAAAACATTGTATTCAATTAAAATGTTCCTAAGAAATAAAGATGAATTTGTATGTTTAACCCGCCCCGCATTTGAAAAAACAAGTTCCGACTATTATTTTAAGTAAGAATTTTTTTTTGCACGGTTTTCTTTTATTATAATAATCATGTAATTATTCAATTGTAACTTCAATCAGGATTATTTTGAAGAAAACTCCTTTTCATGAAAATACCATCGAGACATTTATATTTTACACCTTTATAATTAATAACAGTGATTGTTTAATTAATTTTTTCTACAATCAGTTGATGCTACAGATCAGGGGTCGGCAACCTATGGCACAATTCTCAGTAGCACTATGCACTACTTTACAAATTTGTCAATTTTTGAGTTGTTGGAATTCGATAAATTTGTAATGGACCTTAACTGACAAGCACCTTTAGAATTTGAGACATTTACAGAATTACGAAAAAGTCTGAAAGATAACTTTAAAGATAAATTTACAACTATTTTATAAATTATTGAGTGTCATTTCAGGACAGTTTTTTTTTCCGGTTTTGGTTCTAAATATCAAAATAAAGAAATTTTCCTCTCACGAGGAAAATATTTCGAGGAGCGAAAGAAATTGTTTAACAACTGAATTCTCAGAATCGTATCAATCAATCAATCGTACAGAGGTCTGAGCTATATACAGGCAAAATATTATTATAATAGAAGCATTTTTTCGCAAAAGGAGAATATTTTGAAAATGGGTCATTCTGTGTTCATTTTTTGTCAAAATATTGTACTTAAATAATTTTTTATTGTAATACTATTATTAAAACAATTTTAGATACATTTTTTAATCTAAGTGACACTAAATATCATAAATATTATCTATTTATACCCTTTTGCAAAATCATAGTTCCGAACGTAGTCGGATACTTTAAAATGATTAAAAAACCCAAAAAATACGATATTGTAATGGAGAACTACCGTAAAATCCGGCGTATAACGCACACCAATACTTTCAAACTAAATTTTTTTAATTTTTAAGTATATTCGCCGTATAACGCGCACCCCATTTTTAACGAAGAAATCTGAAATATATTAATATACATTGTTTTTATGTTTTGAAGTAATTTATTCAAGGTCTTATCCCAGACTTTTGAAAAAATAGTATACTTCTAGAACTACAACTGTTCTTGTTCATAAGGCAAGTTGTTTCTTTTAAATAAACAGTGTATCGATACATCTAGAAGTAATTTATTTTTATGTCCATCCTTTTTGTTATTTTTAAAGCTATCGTTTTTATACCCGGCGTATAACAGGCACCCTTAATTTTTGATCTTATTTTTTGTGTTCAAAGTGTGCGTTATACGCCGGACTTTACGGTATTTTACGCCATTATTTTTCCTCGATACCAAAGAGATTTGCAACTAAAAGCAATTAATATGATTTTAGAAATCTTCAGCTGCTATAAATTTAGCTAAAACAAAATATTCTAATATAATCATTTTTTAACTTAATACAGTTAATAATTCATAGAGGATATTTCATAGGTAATCTCTTTCAATCTTGCTAGGAAGAAGAATAAAAATTAAAAATATACTACAATTGTATCTTCCTAAAAATAAAACCGAAGCATTTATTACAGAAAGAATCCACTAATAGATGTGCAAAATGTTTTGAAACTATCAGTGTATGATTATTTACTAAAGACTCAAATTTAATCAAGTCAATAGGATCCTGACAGTTCATTTTAAATTTAGACCAGATGACGGTGTCAAAATCTGAGCTGGCATCTCGTTTTCCTTTACAGAGTCGAAGTCTGTGCAACCCCATGTACAACAGTTTAAAGCTAATCCTTCAAAATAAAAATAAATCGAATTTTTGACTTATGAGTAATCTAGTATAATTTGAAATATATCATGTTTAAGAATTCTCAGTGTGTTTGAGGTTTCCTTTTTGTTTGACCTTGCATTCTTGAAAGTTTAAATTATAACATACAAAATTTCAGTGAAAACGAAATTGTTACAACTTTGAAATTGATTTCTCTCGGTAGATAAAAGTAATTTTAACAAATCGAAACTAATCACTAAAAAAGGTAAAATAAATTTAAACCTCAAAAGTTCTTTCAAATTTATTTGTTATAATTATGGTAAGGTTACTTATACTCAAATTGTAAATAAAAAAGTATTGTTCCATTTCAATCAGAACACTTCCGAAAAGTGAAAACACACAAAAGAAAATTTATAAACACATAGAACTATAATAAAATATAAAAGCTAGAAAAATATCCCTGATACATTTTAAAATCTAATAAAACAAATCAAATACTTCGTTTGGGAGAGTGCAGTTTGGAATGAAATACTTCCCTCGATGAAAAGTTTGTTTTTTAAATACATAAATAATTTCGAATTTCTCAAATAGATGGCGTTATCATAAAAATAGCGCAAAAACACAATTTTCATCTTAAAAATTCACATTTATTATATCATAGCACATATATAATTTATTTAATTATTTTATTTATTTTATATATACGCATAGCAGAGAAATAGTATATTGTATTTTAATGTATGCACAATTGTGACTCCTACCGCATCCAAAAGGTTTTCGATTTCCATCCAGGTGTTTGATAGCATTACGTGGATTACTTGAATAAATCGTATTTGCTTCATGTATTGTTTATGCATTAAACCACATCTTTTGAGTAATCAGAATGTAAATAAGTGAAAAATTTCAGAATAAACTTCTGATTTATTAAAGAGATAAGCTAAGACGAAATGCAAAAGAAAAAATTAAAATTGTTTTATAAAATTAGCGTAGAGTCATGTGATATACGTAGTTGAAGATTTGAAATATCTAGTTGGAATAGAATAAAGAACACACTACTTTTTTGGAGGATTTTTGTTATTCCTATAAAAAAATATTTTAAACCAATAATGTGATTGTGATAATTTGAATTAATGTATATTTTTTTTTCGAAAGACTAGAAGATTTTGTTTATTTATTTTTTCTTTATGCGATTGTTGCAAAATTTATCTAAGATCTACAGACAAAGAAAGGAACATTATATTTATAGTCTTATTTTTTATAGTCTGAAATTTTTAAATGCCTTTTGTTAAATTGTATTTCGATTAAAATTTGTGCATTATTAAGACAATGGATCAAGTCCCATCTTTGCACTTAAGGAAATTAAAAAGTTTTACTATTTAATTTAAAGCAATAAAATTATCAAGTGAAGGTTTATGTTTCTAGATTAAAAAGTTCTTCTTTTTCAGCAACTTATTCGAGGATTTTCTTTCTTATTATGCTCGAGATAAATCAAATTTTATTTTAACATACTCGTTAGTTTTCAAGAATATTTTATTCAAATTGAGTTTATAAGTAGTAAAAAAAATTACAATATACTGATGATCTAATGGAATTGATTTGTTTTTTTAACAAAAAACTGCTGTAATGCAATTTATTAAATCAGAACAAATTCTTTTTTTAATATAGAAAAAGGAAACCGTGAAATTTTCCAAATTAAAAACTCAACCCAAAACAGGAGAACATAATCTGATTGAATACAATAATAATTCTCCTTGAATGACTATTTCTTGCTTTGATAATTATTTCTTCGGTTCTTCATTTTTATTTCGCTTTGGCAGAACACAAATTGATTTGTGTAATAAAGATTTTATGAAAATGGATTAAATGGAATTTCATAAGTACCTTTTTCTAGTGTATTTTAAAAAATTTTTGACACTTATGTATAACACCATCGACAAATTTCGTCAAAACAAAAATTATCGCCAAATGCTGTGTCGTTTTCATTACATGAACATGAACGAACATGTGCCGGAACGGTTTTTATTATTAGCTGCATATTACGACATTTGGCGACTTGTTATGATTTGACCAATGGGCTAAATTCATGGGACACCATAGTTACATGATAATGACAGCCCCGTGTTAGTAGCCAACCAATTCAAAAATTCCTGTGATGTCATCGTTTTACGATAAAAACTATCTTGTGTTTCTTGCTAATCAATTCAAGTGCTTCGCTGTTGTCAAATTTTGCTCTTTGCAGAAACTTTCTCTTAAAAAATACATGTTTGTCAACAATAATAACGTATATAGGTTTACAAAATCCATTTTATTTTTAAGTAAATGCATAAAATAACATGATTTTTTAATTGTAAAATCTTTCTGGAGAAAAATGCTTTTTCACAATATTTGAACATCTTTACCTAATTATGTGAATAATATAATTCCATCTATATTTTACGAGTAGAACAACAAGTGTAAGTAAATTTAATGTCTATTTTAAATTCAATGGAGAACACGTGTTAGTTTTTTTTCATGTGACCGCCATGAATTAAGAACATTGGTCGACGGTATAATACATAAGTACCGAAAGTTTTGAATCAAACGATTTTACGAGGTTAATTGGTCTGGGTAATTTTATCGGTGCAAGGCGATATTTAGCCATGGAGAGCCAAATATTTGTTTATGGGTAACTAATGGTGGAAAATTAATAATTGTCACATATGTGTATCTGTGCTGTCGTCGCAAAATGAAAAACAAATTATATATATAATATGTACTGGTTTCGTTGGCATAGAGGGAGCGTGTACACTTTGGAAGTATGCGGAAATCGTTGACACTCATGCCATTTGATTATGGGGCTTGTAAAACATCCCTTGAGTATTAATTTTGCTATGGTACTTTCGTCAAAAGTAAATTACGGCAATATTTAGAATCCGATGAGAACTTGAATTAAAAATGTATTCAAGCGTTCAAATTTGGTAACGAGGCCACCACTAGATAGTGCCACATTGAAATGGTTCTCACATTTAAGAACTTGCCGTGTTTACAAAGACTAAGTTGTAAAAATGCACCCCCATTGGAAAAAAATATATTATGTAGTGGTTGATATAAGTAGAGAAAATACAGAGAAACATCTTAGGAAATGATATAGTGTCTAAATACAGTAGGCTATGTGAAGTCAGAAAGGATCACTCAGTTACAAAGTAGTCGCAAATCCTTAACTTACCTAAGAATTACTAACTCCTAAAGAATAATAAAGGAAAAATAAATTATACAAACTTATTTATGTCTATAAAGTAACCAGATGTTCAAAACGAATACTTACATGAGCTTAAAAATAAACTATTTCATCACCATCCATGGCTATTTCACGATAAATGCTCCGACTGTACGCATATTCATCCAATGCATTTACTAATTAAACTCTCAGAATGTGGGCAACGTTCGCTG